>LXGT01000149.1:0-74165 GCA_001640655.1 Endoconidiophora laricicola | reverse complement strand
TATCCCTTCCAATCTAAGTAGCGAATTCTTCTAGTGGCGAATTTACTCATTTTCCTTGCTGCCTCGCTCTACAGGCCGTAACAGTTAGCATAGAACGAAGTTGTCGCCACCCAATCTGAGAACACACCAAGCACACCGATGTCACTGTGCAGCACATGCAGCAGCTCCAGTGCATCGCCTTCCTGCGTGATCGCGTCCGCCGCATACTGATAGTAGTATCCGCCGTGGCTTCCGTCACTCAGATAACCCGAGCGCTCCAGCGACCACGTGATGATACCCAAGCCAAGGGCATTGGCGCGCGCAGCGTACTCACTAGGCACGATAGTGCCGTTCTCAGACCGTACCAGATAGCACAGCGGCGGCGCAACAATCGGCACGCCGTCCGCGGCGTACTTGTCCAGTAGCGCAACAGCGCTGGGGAAGGTCTTGTTGGTCTCGCCGTTCTCATCTAGGTACACCAGCTGCGATGCAAAGTCAGTCTCGTTAGCTATCCAGTACAGGATGTCGTCGTACAGGAATGACTGTGGGAAAACGTCAGATGGGCTGACGCCGTTATCGCGGTATGTCTGCAGCATCTTGTGGGCAAAGTCCTGCTGCGTGAAGTTGCCCCAGGGCATTCCGAGATCAGGTGTCTTCAGCTCAGGTGTGTGCCGCAGGCCGTGCTCCTGCACCATCTCAATGTGCTCCTGTAGCGAGATTGGCGTGGCGCACACCGAGAACAAGTCAGTGCGCCAGCGGGGAGTACCGAACTGGAAGTCCTCAGCCGTAAGCGCGCTGGCATTGTAGCCGTCCTGTTTGGCACACAGAGTTTTGAACTCAGCCAGAGTGATGTCCTGGGTGCAGCACTTGGCCGACGCCGAAGCTGTGCCGTTGGCGGGCGTGAACGGCTGCTGGCACTTGGCGTTCAGCTCTGGGATCGTGACGATGTTGGTCGTCGACGCCAGATCGCAATGCGAGTGGCGGCACACCAGCTCTTCGTCCGCCGTGAATGCCACATCACACTCAAGGATGCCGGCGCCCATGCGCGCACCAGCCAGGTTTGATTCCAGGCTGTGCTCCGGAATCTGCATTGTGCCGCCGCCGCGGTGACCGATGCTCCAGTGGCTAGTCCTGAAAGATGTCATGTCGGCGGCACACTGGTTTAGTTGAGTCTTGACCTCGCTGTCCTTCATGTAGTCAACCAGCCAATATGGACGCACACCAAGCTGGACGTTCCTAACTGCCTTGGAGCCGACGACGACGGAGTTGCTAATTGAGTTCTGTTGCGTATGAGGCTGCAGCTTCTGTGGCTGTGGCTTCGGTTGGGCAGAATGGGCGGGCATGGCGGCTGCCGAGGCAGCAAAGGCCACAAGAGTAACGGTAGTAAAGGACTTCATGGTGGGCGATCAGACGATAAAGAGTATGGCTAATATAAAGAAAAAAAAATTCCCTAGCAGTGAAGACTTCAAGAACAAACAGAATCGGAGCAACCAACAACAACTCTGGGAAGGGTTGGCTTAAGTACTCTTTGTTGATGCGCAGTTCTAGGGCCTACAGATCGGCTTTAATGTCGACGACCAAGCGCCTATCATTCAGCCCCGGAGAAGTTCGGCCCGCCAAAGGGGAAAGCAGTTAGGCAGGGCAGGAACCACAAACAGATAAACAAACAAATGACAAACCAACGTAGACTGGAATATATCGTCAAGAAGCCACATATGATTAATGATTCAATAAAATAAATAAACAGCAATAGTACACATTATTACTCGACATGCTTCATTAGCGTCGTATAATCTCCGTGATTCCAGTAGACGTTGAATATATACGATTACAATGACATGCCTCTTTGTAGCGGTACCTCCGCATGGGACTATTCCCTAAGAGTGCAATGAACTGTCGGTGATCGCTTCCAGAAATCTTAAAAGTCGCACTGGCCATTGCAACCCCACGTGCAACTTCATTCATACCGATCAGCAGCGCCAGCCAGCTGTGTTCCCTTGAAGCCCTTCTAGACTTCTGTTAGCGTTCTTTTTCTTTGTAAACACGGCCTGACCAATACGCGACAAACATGACCGATATTAGTTGGTTATCTCTGATGGCTGGCCAAAGCTCATTTTGCTAGTCTCTATCCGCCAATAGTACATGGTTACAATAAGTCACAATAGCCTCTATGAGATCTATCAATATAGTATTTTCTCTTCTCGGAATCAGCCCGCTCCTGCTCGGTGAGCCCGCGATTGTGCTGTATATACATACTTCACACCCGTGCATTTTCAAGATACTACATACCATATACGTGACACACTTCAGTCTTATGATATACAAACTTAATCAAATTTACACTCAACTGCCATTTTCAACTTTTATCTCAAGCTACTCAGCCGCCCTCAATTCCCAACTCTGATCTTAACATCATAGTACTATTCAGATGTAAGCCTAGCTCGAGCAGGGCCGAATCTTACGGGATTACATCGGCAGGAACCCCCGCTAGGAGACATGGGTTCGACTTTATTTTACCTCTAAATCTCATCGTGGGTCATTAAACACCGCTGATTCGTTATTAGAAATGAACGCCGGCGCTGTGCCTTTTTTTTTCTGCTTGTCTCAACCGCCGCCTAACGTCTTGTTTCTATCGTTATTACTACTACTACTACTACTACAAATAACCTCACATATTAAATGTGTCGAAACATCGCATTGAGAGAGATCACTAGTTCCAGTTCGATCCATAGCCCCGCAATTCTGCCTTACCCTCTAGCTTGCTATATGTCGCCAGCCTCTCCCATGTCTCTAATCAAAACTATCTTGTCTTGTAAGTATCTCAGCCTACATAACATCACCTGTACTCGCACCTTGCCAGTCTACGATATTGTGTTACAATCACTTCACCTCAACTACAGTGTTGAGTTAGTTCGCTTGTTTGCCTATTGACAAGCTCGGTCCCCCCACTTCCCCCTTACGTGAATCTCCAATTATCCATTCGAGTAGGTGATTATTTCTTCTATGAAGTTTGGTTTTGTAAATCGTGATAACAAACCTCAACCTGGTCCAGCTACACTTGTCCTATAAGTATTTAGACTCTGAACTTAATATTGTTAGAGTTTAACTTGGTTACTAGGGTTACGTACAAATACAGTATATTTACTATACTGTACGAAATCATCGCACTGTGTTTAGACAGCTGTCATCAGCTGTGAACATTTAATAGAGCTCATCAGATAGTTATCATTTCAGTCATATCGGGAGAGACTAAACGACACACATTGGGGTCTAAGTGAGCTAAGGATATGGGTGAAAGTCCAAAAGAAGAATTCTGAGAATTTAGACTGCTTTCGAGGGACATATGTATTTCATTGAGTGCAATAGAATCGTCGAGTCTAGGTGAGCTCTTTAATAGGATGTAAACCAGCTTTTCCTCTACCTCTGTTACGGGCTGTATCATGAGAATTCAATGCTTCGCACACAATTGAGAGTCCACAAGGTGAATGCAGTTGCCCATATATTCCTAACGCGAACGCTTGCCAGCTACACACTGCCTCTAGCGAGCTGAAAGTTTAAGCTCAACATTGGCAGACCGCCTCGAGTACACAAGCCGAAGCGGTCAGCTTGAACGGAGATAGGTTACGGACAGAGAAATAAAGGTGTGCGTCATTTAATCTCTTCCCTCATACTCTATCGTGATGGCTCATATCAATTCAGTCTTGAAGATACTGTAATGATAAGGAAGTGTGGGATTTACGTTTTTATTAACACACACTCAAGTGATATCTCTGAGTTACCGTTCCGATGGTTGCACAAATGAGTTACTGCCAGTATTATATATTTCTTTTCCAATTTGAACAAGTAGACTATTGATGTCGACTACTTTTTCCGAACAGTGCGTCATCTGAATCACCTTGTACATCTATGTCTTCAATATCAACATTATCGTCTTCATCCTCCTCCTCATCATCGTCATCGTCGTAGTAACCATCATCGTCGGGATCTATGCCTTCTATCGCCTGATATGAAGCAAACTGCTGGAATATCTCCCTTGCTGAAAGTTTCCCAAAGTCCTCGACCTTGGACTTAGGCTTTATTTTTATGTGGTCACTCTCGTGAATAGTAGTGCTATCTTCGGCAGTCGGAGTACTAGTTTCACTGGCGGTAGTTACAGTGACTGCTAACGAGGACAACGGTTCCTTTTGGGATATTTCGGTAAACAATCCTAGTCCAGATTCAGTCATTGGAAACTCGAACATTCTATCCATCTGTATAGGCGGAGGCAGAGGTAACGATAGTTCGGCATGCTTGGGCTTAGGAGCCGGGGGTGTAATGGGTGTAAGAGGTTTTAGCGACACAGTCTCATCGCGCCGCGCACGCTTGGCATGTCCAAGTTGCATTTTTCGGGTGAAATCGTGCCACTGATGACGGCGTCCATACTCCTTTTTCTGGGCAGTTCGGTCGTGCGATTGGACTTTCTACATCCCCGCAGACCCGGTACTACCCGCGCTTGGTGGTCTCGGAGGTGGCGTGTGGGTCATCGCCCGTTCAATGCCAGCTGAACCCAGCATCAAACTCGGCTGCAGCGGCTGTGGTGCCATCAATCCGCCATTGCTGCCCCCATCTCTCTCCATCATCGCCGCCTCATCATAGGTTTCCTCTTCCAATTTAGCCGCATGCTCCGCATGTTCCGCCTGTACCATACGCAGCCTGACCTTCTCCTTGGGATCGACCAAGTCATCATCATCGCTCCAGTACGGGTCATCGTCTGGAATATGTGGCATGGCAAGTCTCTTCCAAAAGCGGACTTCCTGTCGATGCGCAACCTCGTCCACAGTGCGCTTTTGCCTTGCCTCATCTTCGGCTAGGAATTTGCGCAGCTGGCGCATGAGGTCGTGCGCATTGCCAGCATGCGCTTGCATGTCCCACATTTGCTCACGCAACTTGCAGTTCTCTTCTCTAGCCTCTGCGAGTTGTGACCGGTATGATTGATGCCATGCACAGATGGCAGAAACATGTTGTGCTTTGTATGAATGGAATTGTTGGAGCATATTGAGCATGACTTGGCGGAAATCTTGGAGAAGTGTCATGTTCGCATTTCGACTGTACTCGGCTTGGTCTAGCGACTTTTCGAGAATTGATATTTGTTCTTCGTAGTTGGAGGCTTGAGCTATTGATAAAAGTCGATATAAGTATATGCTGTTGTTTATAATCACATGTAATTTGATAGCTTGGCAAGTTCGAGAGATCTACTAACCATTTAGGCCATCTGCCGCGGCGGCTATCAAGTCCTCGCTAGAGATATTATGGTCTCGCGCACGCTGTCTGAGTTTGCCGATATTTGTCACGATCTCATCAGTCTTTCTACGGTTTTCGGCGAGTTGTTTGGACAGTTCTTCCACTAGGCCCCAAATATAGTTAAGCTCTGCTTGGTAGCCTGCAGGCATCACCGCGCTAGCCGCAGCCGCATTGTTGCCATTATTGTTCCCGTTGACACCATTCATAGCGTGCAGCTGTGATCAGACAGTAATGGGTTGTTCGTTTGTTAAATCGATATCGGGGAGGTGCATTCAATGATGGAGTAGGCGATTGTTACGTATCGTGAGAGAAGTAAGTTCAAAGTAGCCTCGAGAGTGTTCCGATAAGGATTGAGATATTATTTGTTCAAGTAGTTCATGAGACTGAAACAATAAAACTCTCGATGTTTGCTAACTATTTGAGCGGCTTTGATTGATAGTGTGATACGGAAAACCGTAGAACTATGATAAAGTAATGATGTGCCAGTATATAAAAGCCGGTTAACTTAGTGACGAAAGTGAGCTGGCTAATTGTCGGCAACTTTGATAGCTCCGTTGCACAGTCAATAATAGTAACCCTAATCCATGATATAGAATATCGTTTCACAACATCATTCTGCTTACTTGTATAACTTCAGATATGTATATTGTTTGTCAAGATGAAGTCGTATATATTACAAAGCAGAAACGTAGTGCCATTTCAACGTAACATATATTGAGAAAGATGTGTGTGTAGTATAAAAAAAAAAAATAACAAAAAAAGATAAACTCCGAAATAGAATAACGGCCTTCAAGCCCTGATAGCGCAGAAAACAATTATGAGAGAAAACTAATGATAATCAGATGCTATGTAAGCAAACCATGTAAAACAACAAGAGATGAAAAAATAGTAAAAATAAATATAGTTAACGCCATAGGTCGATCCTAGATATCATGCCTCCCATACAACATATAGCGAAAAGAGAAAATCAAGATGCAATAGCAGAAGCAAGCAGTATAATGGCAGGATATCGCACAAAAGTTGTGCAAAAAATGGTTAGTAAGCGGTGGCGTGTCGATACAGATGTAGTAGTACTTCATGAACGGTAAGTTAGACAGTGATACAAGTTTAATAGGGAAAATTAGAAGCCCAAGTACTTGGTGGTGAGCCACTCAAAGTTCCGTAAGCCCAAGTTCAGCCCGTTGCGCGTCCACCAATCGCGTGCTGCATTCTGATCACCGATGCTGTCCTCCAGAGCTTCTTCAATGGTGCAAGTACGGTAGGGAACTTTATGTCTACGACCTTCCATGCCAGGCAGTTCACCTCGAGCATAGCGCAACCACCACTCAAGCACTTCGACATGCTGGTGCGTGGTCGGTACAGTCAGAATCTCGGCGTCATAGACGATTTTGTCGTCGCCTTGCAGCTGACGCCACAGCTCCAACACCTCGACTTTGTTGTAACGTGATGCTACACGCGGGACAGTGTCGCCGAGCCCAGCAGCAAGATCAGACTCGACCCACCACCGGATAACGTCTAGGCGGTTGTTCTGTGTAGCCAGTTGTAGAGACTTTCCAGGGCGTGGTGCGATACGATCGTCCTGCTTAGAAACGTCACGCCACCAATCGAGAACGCGAATGTTGCCGCGGGCGCTAGCATCTTCAAGGGCCTTTTCCGTGAACATCATGGTCAAGCCAGAGTGACGCCACCACCAGTCAAGCACTTCAGTAAAGCCGTTTGCAGATGCGCCGTCCACAGCGTCGGTGGTGTAGAGTTGTTTATGCCGACCTTCAAATTTCGAACAGCGTTTCCAAAAGTCGAGGACATCGGTGCGTCCATAGTAGGCAGACGCCATGACAGTGAAATTCACATTGTCGAAGCCCTTGAAAAGATCAGGCCGATTAGCTTCGAGATATTCCAAGACGGTGATCATGGAGAACCTGATAATAAGTCGTATGGTGAGGGGGCTAAGGTCGGTAAAGGTCTGGGGTGCCTGTGACAGTTTATGGCACACAACGGCCTCGGGGTGTCTGAGCACGATTTCTTCGAGCTCATGATTGTAAATCGTTGGAGCAGTACGATTAAGACGGCTGTTTCTTGTCTTCCAGACATCAGGCTCAGGCAGGTGGGTGTAAACGTTGAGAGCTTGGGCAAGTTCCCAGTCGCTAGTGAAATCTAAAATCATAGTCCACAACTCCGGCGGTAGGAATACAGTGGATTTCTTTTGTGTGCCGTCGGGGGCTCTAAAGCTGGAAGATACGTCGATATCGCGGCCGAGACTAAACAGGTCGGCTTGGTTCCGGATCAAAGTGAGGACATCCTTGAGGCCATCCCAATAGACCATTCTCTTGCAATCAAAGCCATTGTTATAGTGCCAGATGATCGGCTGCAAAACTCGAATCCACGGCCAGCTCTCTTTGATCTCGTTGAGCTCACGCTTTGTCATGTGATTATTCCAGCATTTGTTACTCATGCCAGGCACTAAGATGATATTTTTGGTAGTGTCCCAGCCCCGTAGGATGCGCAGCAGCATAGTATCAGCAAAACCCGCGAGCATCTTAGCAATAGCATCGGCATCTAAAGGCGCCAACACTAGGACATCGGCCCAGTCGACTAGATCACAGGCTTCTTTTCTGTATCGATCGATTTCACTAGGTTCCTCGGTTGGAGCAGGGGATGTTTGCTTGAGCAGATCTGGCGGTGGAATGGCCAGACTTCGATTATGCCATACTGCACATTGTTGATTGAGTCTCGGAATTGGGTCGTCGACAACTGCTCGTACCTCGATGTTGTGGGCTTTGGAGAGAGAAATGACAATGGGAAGAGCCCAGGAGGTATCACGACTACCAGTAGAAGCGACGAGTAGGTGTAAATTTCGTGGTCGTCGGTAATCACTGAGAGATACTGTGGACGGCACCGGAGAGGCTGCAATAGGAGTGTGTAAAAGGGCTGCCATTTATTCGGAACGCAGGTGTAGCATTTCTAGATATTTTGACAGTGGGGAGATAAGATGCTGCCTATCACTTGTGATAGACGACGCTGAACTACTAGCAGGCAGGCTGCGGGGGGGTGCCTCTTTAGTTATTAGTTTGTCGCTGCTATATCAATGCAGTGATCGCAGAGGTTGAGAGTGGATATGGTCATCGGTGTCGGTATCGGTATCAGGGTGTAAAGCGGTAGCTCTAAGATCAAAGAGAAATCGTAGTCACGATCGCAAAAGCACAGTGGAGGCAAAAAGTAACAGCGTCTCGTGATAAAGCTACAGCTATTCACACCAAGAAAAAAAAGTTGAGTCGTAAAACGTGAGATGATAAATGAAAGATAAAAAAGAAAATATCGCAAAACTATTGCAAGGAAAGAGAATAAAGTGACAGTTAACGGGCAAAGGAGATGGAGGAAAAGTCTAAAAAGTCAACTGCCCCCCAATCGTCAATCATCTGTTACTAGTGGATAGTTTGTTTAGTCGAACGTCTGAGAAATATGGGGCAATTTTCTTTACTTTGCTTATGCCAGATTTTCTAGCCGTTACAACAATCTACATAGCGCGAGAATTGTTATGCACGTGATTAATTGACCCAATAAACATGCGCTGTAACAGCAGTTCGAGTTTGATCTGACTTACGCAAACACGAAGCCTCAAGTAAGCATCCTCCGGAAGTCTATAATTATACGTTGCAGTTTATCATGTACATAGTTCATTACAATGGCCCATTATACACTTTGATATACTGTGTAAACCTCCACTTTACTACATAGTAGTATACAATATTAGGGTTAGGCCGAATAAAGTTCTCCGCAATATAATGACAGCACACCACGACATTCAACAATCTCAAGCTTCCCCTCTAAAATCGCATGTTTATGTCATCATCCATGTGGAACAAATATCTACCAAATTTCCTCAACCCATGATACTTTTCGAAACGCCGTATCAACCAATTCTTTAGTTTGCTCACAATATTCGACCATAGCTTCCTTGACTATCGCTTTGACAGCATCGGCCATCTTACGCGACCCTCCGCATACAAAGAAGATGGCGTCCTTTTCAACCCAGCTGGCTAGTTGCGCTTTGTCGCTTCGGAGTAGGTCCTGAACATAAACCTTTTGCTGTGCATCTCTTGAGAAAGCCGGCTTGAGAATAATTCTATTCAGAGCCTCTAGTTGCCTCCATTCGCTACCGAAATGAAAGTCCATGGCCTCATTGCGACAGCCAAAATATAACGTAGTTGTTCCCACTTCAGCATGTGAGGCACGTTCTTGTATGAGGCTGCGGATAGGGGCTATTCCAGTACCTGTAGCCACACAGACAAGTGGCCGGCGGGAATTTGTTGCACTCGATACCTTGTTCGATGAAGATGTATAAGAGACAAACATCTTAGTGGCGACCGGAAGTGATTCCAGATATCTAGAGACAAGTCCACGACGCACTCGCTTTAGAACTGTACGGTATTTTACTAGCGCAATAAGCAGCTCAACTTCGGCCTTTCCCGAAGTCAAGTCCTTTCGTGGCCAATTTGCGATGCTATATTGCCGGGGACGAAGCACGGGAAAGATATCCAGTACTGACTCTACAGGAATTCGAACGGTCTCGAACTCCTGTAAAACCTCTAATATAGACCTCCGGGGCCGTGTTGCATAGTCGTAGTACTCGTTAGATAAGGCAGGCTTGCTAAACTCTAACAAGCGATCTTTTTGGCTTGGGTCTAAAGCAAAGTATGACAACTTTTCAAAGAAAACCCTGGATGGAACTGAAAAGATGTCGAGACTGTGTAATAGGAGGTCACGCAAAGTAAAATCATAACTTTTGACAAGATCTGAAGATACAGTCTGCATTGATGACCAGTCAATCTGCCGAGAGGCTACTTCATCCCAGCCCATCCAGCGGATTAAGTTGTCTACATCAACTGGGAAGTTTTTGGCGTACAGATTAAGAGTATCACCGGGCATCAAATCTGGCATCAACGCTGGATCTTCTGCTGAAACTTCAAGCTTCAGTAGTCGCACATCCTGAAAGTGCCCACCGGGTGTTACTCGTTCATTGCAAGTTACCGTTGCCGATAGTCGAGATGATATATCCACCGGAATATTGCTCGGTGCAGGTTGGCCTAGCTCAGACATGTCAAGCATGCCAAATTTGTGTGATAGTTCCAAGGTTGCTTCGGTAGAATCCATGACTTTTAATAGATCTGCATTGGCCCTTTTTATTTTTGTGGGCTTTGGATCATACACGAATTTCAAAGGTACATATGGTGGTAGTGGATCGGAGTCGGGAATTGGTTCCATGGTGGGAGGCAATGGAAACTCTTCAACTAGAAACGAAGTGAAAGCTTCGGACCATGGAATATAAACTTGATCGATTCTAGGTGGTGTTAAAGATTATGTTAACTGACGAGAGTTGGGGCTTAGGACTCACCCATCTGGATGTTGTTGATCTGCCTCGCCTCTTGGTAACAACTCATGAGCACCAAGCTGAAGAAGTCTCTTATTTAGCTTCAAAGAAGCCCAGTTAAATCTAGTGTTGATTAGCATATAATCACATGATAAAAATTAAATATAGTACGGAGAAGCACATACTGCTCATACGAACTATCGCCGAGGCCTAAAATAGTGAATTGGCAGCCGGTCAAACATCCTAGGGCAAGCTTTCTACGAAGTAAGCGTTTCCAAAATAAAGACGCATTCTTTGGCATTTCACCTAAGCCAGTCGTCGATACTACGAACAGAACTAAGGAGTATTTCAATAATGAACTCTGTAGACTGATGTTAATACATGTATAAATTCTCTTGTATCTTGTTATGGGTGCTTACAAGCTGTATTTGATTCATTTCATGCAGATCAACCTTGAAATGAAGCCTTTGGGCCATACGAGATAGCTGCTCTGCTATGTCATGGCTATTTCCCGTTTCTGTACCGTATCCAACCAACATTGTCCTATTTGCCAACGATATAGATCTGATATCATGGCTTCTGGCATGTGGAGACCCTGACAAGGAGACACTGGAGGGCATTGTCATATTGATCGTATAGTTTGACATGTGCCAACAAATAAACTAATTCAAAAGCTCAAAGTTTTTTATGCTAGTTCCAGTAGTACTTCATGCCAAATTGTGAAATATAGGGGAATGGCCGAATGTATGGTGTCACATCAAGAAATCTAGCATTGGCTTCTGATAGACAGCGGGGCTCCTTGCGAGCCTTAAAGAGAATGAGACCTAGAAAGATATGCAACGATGGGCGATGGCGTGGTATAAAAAGGTGGTTGCCTTGTTCATATGAAATACTATTATTAAGTTAGCATAATCAACTTATTGTGAAGCTGATACTGTATGTGGGTCTCAGACATAATTGATTATCCGATGTATACCCGTTATTCATTTATTGTCTTTGTAAGTGCATATCGAGCATGTGAAAATGCAAAAGGATACCTTTTATGTTGATGCGTGATGCGATACTCATAAGGCAGAGAATAAAATCGTAGTCTCATATTGTCTTAATGTAGCTTATTATAATTGTAGCATCTAAAGTTTGTTAAGAGATGTCGGTTAGAATTTCCCGAAATCGTCATGATCCTGATTGTTGGCTAAACCCTTAGGGTTCTACATGATAAATGGAGAAAATTGGTTGGACACGAGATACAAAACATCGCTATGAAGGTGGCGTTAAGGGGCTCAAAGGAGAAGGAGAAGCCTAGGTGTCACGGATATATCACATATAAAAAATTTAGTATGCTATTTCATCTGTTATGTTAACAAGAGAATATGCTGCGATAATCTTAGTTTGAAGTTGATACGATTTCTTTTGACTTTGGTTTGCAATCGTAATAGCAACAAAGCTAGTCGCCTATCTGAGGAAGTCTGAAAATATAGACGACCCAGAATGGATTACCTATAGCATCGAACAAGATACAAAGCAACTTTTCGACAGGGATACTAACAAGCGACGGATTCTCGAACGTTCGGCAATGTCCCTGGATGAAAGCTGGTAAAGGAAAACAAGACGAAGGGACATCATATCTACATAAGCCCCTTGTTGGCTAGATGGGTCAGGTGTATCCTTAGCTTTACTGCTGCCGCTTCCGCTGCCACTGCTCAAGGGATAGCAGGTTGAGATAGCATGGATGGTAGTACTAGCATTAGCATCACTGATAACCACTACGAAATTATAAACTGATGCAGTGAGACAATATGTTGTAGCTATTGTCAGGAACAAGAAACATAAAAGTTGTGTTAGGGCCCGCCTATAATTGTTGTTACCATCGTTACAGCAATTACTTGCTGCTAATACTACTAGTATCGCGGCTATTAGCATTGCTGCGTATCATCGAGAGATGTAACTATAGCTGGACTCGGTATGCAGGAGAGCAAAAGGCGAAGCTATGCATTTGGAGTAGGTGGTCTGTTTTTCGTTTAGCTTTCCCATGGGGACGGACCTTAACTTCGAAAACGTTGACACAAGCCAAGAACTGCCTTTACCTAGTCAGCAAACTGACGACATCAAAGCGGCTGGTTGAGTTGTCTGTAGGTCTTGAATTGGGAGTCACAGAGCTATGCTCTTAGCCCCCCCCCCCCCCTATAACGTTGCTTTGTGCCAGGCTCTGGCTTTTCCTGCATTTAGCAGGCATAAAGCTGCAGATTTGTAGTGACCGTAGTCGTAGCCATGTATGTGTGTGTACTTGAATTCAATGCCAGCAACACGAGAGTTGAATCGGGTCGTGATTGTTGGTACTTCTAACTTCATTAATCGGATAGAAAGAAAGGGAGTGAAAGCTACAATGTTATGCAAATGTGAGACACTAGATGATGGGAAATGCAGATAAACGATGGCCATTACGTACGATTTGGTACATAGTTCAGTGCACCGCTTCTAACATCTCTGATACTAGACATTAGAAAACTAAGACAAGAAACGTTGATATCAAGCTACCCCTGACTTCGACATTGACGATAGCTTTTATATGTATAAAGTATAAAACTTGGGCCATCGCATGCTGGCAAACATAACGGAATAGTCCAGCAATAAATCTTCAGAGCTTCAAATCTGTAGCGATAGGGTGTTTAGGTTCAGTGATGTTTTGTGTGCAGACTGGTCAGAGCTCTTCTCCAGAGGCGGTGACGATAAGGCTAAGGAAATGGCATGGCGTTTTACTGCTTCTTGAGTCAAAGTGATGTTGGATAAGCAAAACGGCCTTTTACTACGTAGATGATGGTAGAGGTTATAAGAAAGTAACAATTTTCAACAACCTTCACCGCTATACTTTGGCCATTCTGTAGAAGGAAGTCTGCTTTAGCGTACAAATAATTGACGGAAGGGCTGGAGCATCGGAGAAGTTGGATTATTGGCTAGGACATACTGATTGGGCTTCTATTCTTCTCCAGGCCAGAGCGAATTACCCGTTGTGTCGGCCACTGCTACTGTGACGTTTGGGTGGCACTTTGTAGGGCAAGGTTGGGGTTCCCTTCCTGGGGCAAGAAGAACTCCTAGTAGACAGAGCTGTAAAGTGTAAGTCATACTTGGGTCCGGCGATCCATAAGCAGTTCAGGCGTAATGATGGACAATCATACATGCATAAGCTATCTAGGCCAAAGGGACAAGCTAACTTACAATTGAGATACACCTAGAAAAAGGAAGCATAGCGTCTTGATCGGTCATGGCACTTGAGCAATCTTTGCAAACTTGGCGAATATGGACCACGATAAGTATATCCCTGAACCGATAAGCTAGATAGCATAACATTTGTGACGAGCTTTGTTGGTGTCGTAGTATAAGTACTATTAGATCCGACTGGCTGGAGGTCAGGCTAAGCTCGTGCTTTTGCCTAGAAAGGCTGGCCAACATATCCAAGGCCGAAGCACTTGGCCCGGTATGCTCGTGATAGACATGCTCGTGATGGACAGAAGCAATTTCCCAGTTCAGGAGCACAGAAAACGGTAGACATCAAAGACTGCACAATATGTTGGATTGAGGTGACAAAACGCAGTGCTTGCCAGAGTGCTAGCTGGTTAACTACAAACAATAACAACAACAACAACAACAACAACAACAACAACAATATCAACAATAACAACAACAAGCAAACCCCGTAGAGCCCCGCAGGGAGAGAGATGTCAGATGAAAGCAAGTTACAAGAGCATATATTACGTAAAGTAAGAGAAAGAAACAGTAGGAGAAAGGAGGGGAGAAGTCACAGGCTCGACGGCCAGGCTGGATGCCTATCCATTGGGCCAAGCTGGGGGGTTGGCTAGGAGTCCATAATCCGGGATACACCAGGAGCTGTCAAGCAAGCCACTAAGCGAGCCCTTGCTTCCACATGCAATTGTTATCGGTTGTTGAGATTGCGGTGTTGTGAGTTGTGGGTTCAATATCAACAATGAAAAGGGTAAGTAAGCAAGTTACGTTCTACACAACGTCAACAATAACAAAAGAATAGGAAACTGCATCTTAAGAAGAGTATATTGCTATACCCGCGCACTTGTGAGAGTGGAGCCTGATACTTGATATCCTTAGTAAGGTTGCCACTTATCGACAAGCGCAACGCAAAGCAGTTGTTTGGCAGCAAGCTCGTGCTTTCTGCGAGAGACGGATTAGGACTAAAGCTTGGAGCTTCTGTTGTTTATTTGTTTGCGGTTCTGGAGCCTTCTGTGCCGACCAGTAGTCCCAGTGCTGTTACCAACTGCTATCCACAACGGAACTTGCCCCCAATGTTTGGCCCCTGCTAATGGCTGACCATCTTGTCAGGAAGCAAGATAGCGCTGTTAGGCTAGCTGCGGCTAGTAAGAGCATCGCTTTTAGGTGGCCACTGCCCCTCGTTGCAGGAGCAGCACACCACTATCTTCTCAACACGGCAGCTGCAATAGCATGCATTTGCTGTGTTTTGGGGCCAAGCACGAAAAATCCTCAGTACTTCTACTTCTTCTTCTCCCTCTCTCTTCTTCTTCCTTTCTCTTTCTTTCTTCTTCACGTTCTCACCACAAGTCAAGATTTACTAGCACCTTGTGCCATCGCGCTTCGCGGACATCCCGTCACCTTTTTACAACTCATCAGGGCCTCTAGCTACCCTATCCTCACACCTCCCAAGTCATCAACGATTAATAGTCCCCTTTACAGGTTCGACCAACAGCACCTTGCTCTAGCCACCTATTCTCACGAGCAGGATCTCGCCAGCATCGTCTCACCCACAAACACAGCGCCAGCACATCAACTCTCTCTTTCTCTTTTGCTCTAAACAGATTCATCTGTTTTTCTATATTTCGATTAAACCCTCTCACTAATTGTATTCTCGAGCAATCTTCACATCCCCCCCCCCCCACAATCATCACAATGTCTGATGTTGCCGCTGCCGATGCTGCCACTAACGGCGCCCCTGCCGTCACCGAACCTGCCCCCGTTGCGGAGGAAAAGGCTGCCGCCCCCAACGGTACTGCTGAGGCTTCTCAAGATCAAAGCAGTGTCGCTGAAGGCCGTCGTCTCTATCTTGGAAACGTTGCCTATGCTGCCAATGAGGAGGCGCTGAAGGAGTTCTTCGAGGGCTTCGATGTGTGAGTTTTCTTTCTCGTCCCAAACCAACCGCAATCTTCACCACTCTCGCCCCTCAATTGCCTTATCATAAAGCTAGTGGATGAAGCCTATTGATGCCAGTCTTGTCTAGCGCCTGCCACTTCACTCTTGTTCGGGCAGATGGCCGTTTGACATCTGACCACACCAATTGAGCAGTCAGGTGCACTGTCGAGCCACTCCATTGATTGATGATGATCAGCCATTAATAACTTATTATTGTATGTTGTACAGCAAGTCCGTTTCGATCCCCAAGAACCCCCATACCAACAAGTCGGTTGGCTACGCCTTTGTCGACGTGGCTACTCCTGAAGAGGCGCAGCGCGCCATCACTGAGCTGGACCGCAAACTTGTTCTAGAGCGTAAGGTCTCTGTTCAGATCGCTCGTCCTCCTCAGGAGTCTACTGGTGAGAACACCGAGCCCCGCCGTCAGTCTGCTGGCCGCACCGGTGGCCGTACTCGCCGCCGCGCCGCGGGCAAGAAGGATGAAAAGGAGCCTGCTGCTGCCGGTGAGGATGCTCCTGGCGCCGAAACCGGCGAGGCTTCTGCTCCATCTAAGGTATATACAATCACCTGCTACAACTTGATGTGAACTTTCTAACATGCATCAAAGCCTAAGCCTACCAAGTCGCGCTCTCCCAAGCGCAAGACTCACAAGGGCCCCCCTGATAACGGTATTCAATCTAAGGTGAAGGTCATGGTCACTAACCTGCCTTATAACCTGACCGAGGAACAGCTCAAGGAGCTGTTCAACGAATACAGCCCAGTTTCCGCTAAGGTTGCTCTGCGCCCTATTCCCTCCTACATGATCAAGAAACTTCATGCTCGTGGCGAGGCCCGTAAGGGCCGTGGCTTCGGCTTCGTCACTCTGGAGTCCGAGGAGCTACAGCAGAAGGCTATTTCTGAGATGAACAACAAGGAGGTTGAAGGTCGCCAGATCGAGGTCAAGGTTGCCATTGACAGTCCCGACAAGGTTGATCGTCCCGCCGATGCCGAGGAGGAGAAGAAATGGGGCGAACCTGGCCAGTCCGCTGTTGCCGAGCCCACTGCTTCTGAGTCTGCTGTCCCCGAACCTGCTACTGAGGCTGTTGCGCCCGTTGTTGAGGCCTCGGCTTAAGCGTGCCACTAACAATTGCCATGGCTCTGTCCTCACAGCCTAGGAGTATCAGTATCAGTACTGATGCTTACTTTCTGCCATTAGGTTCCGGGTATCTCATACAGGTCAGCAATGACTGGAGCAATACCAAGCACTGCTGGAGACAGATCTGGATACCTAATGCAGTTTAAATCTAATTATTAACGACGCTTTTCATGATGCACGACGCAAACTTTGAACAGCACATCAAATTTATCCCTGTCTCACATTATTTCCATGTCTTATTTTTGGTATTGATCAAAGGGTTTGGTGTCTGTCTGTTATTCCTATAGTCGTTCAAGATGAAAGGTTATTTTTTTATTTTGGTTGGTTGGTTTCTTTGTTAGACTTTAGATGTGTTAAAAATCAATGTTCCTCCGCCTTCCGTGGTGCGTCCATAGATGTATTCACAAACAACAATAACAGATATATGTTTTAAGCTCATTTATGTTTACTTTTACCAAGAAGATAAGCCGGAGAGGCTACTGCCTATGTCATTGTTGCTGTAGCCTGGTTTTGGGTATACTACGTAAACAATCGTATTGACATATCAACATAAGTTGAAGCTTGTGTATAACTATCGAAAGCGGTGAAGATGAAGGTGCGGACAGAAACAAATGTAAACACACCTAATGAGATTTTGCCATGGCAATTTATCATAAACGGTGTAAATTAGAGGGTATTTGATTATATTAAAGTTAATAGTCTTGACTATTGTAAAACTGAAAGACTGAAGCAGTTGTAGCTGTAGTTGGGAATGACATGATTGACTTATGTGCAAAATTTATCTACGGGTAACGCAATATGTTAGATATTGCTAAAGGAGCTGGAGCCAAGAGGATAAACAGATACTATATACGAAGGGAACATGTTAGGTGGAGCACAATCCATATCTAACTTCCTCCTTCTTTTCTAATTTAGTTGAGATACGATTATGTTCATATACACATTTGTTGGCAGTCTTGGCTTTGTACATTCCAAGAAATGTTGATGGTTCCTTTGGCAGCGTCTAACAAGGTTTCGTTACATGCAGTAATTTGTGATGTATCGCTATCGTTCATCCAGCTCTCCTTTCTTGCTATTGTTGGTAAGAGATAAGGCTTACACGGTTCGTTTGTTCGTTAATTGCTTAGTCTTACTTTTGAGATATATAGGAAATCCAAAAAAAAAAAAAGAAAAAAAGAAAAAAAAAGGAAAGCACCCCTTTCAACCCACTACCAGTCCCAATCATCGTCTTTCTTCTTAGCAGACCCGCTGGCGCTGTTCTTGGTTGTGCCACCGGTAGCCACCGTGCCGATAGAACTAGCCTTGCGGTCATCTGCGATGTTGGAGAACGAATCCCAAAAGTCCTTTTTGGAGTCGTCGATAGGTGTTTGTCTATAGCCACTACCAGGGCCGCTGGACGAAGGACCGCCTTCGACGAAGCGGCTAAAGCCCTCTTGTGCTGACCGCGCACCCACGGTGGCCGAGCGAGCAACCTGTTGAGCTGCTGTCTGGGCAGCTGTTTGTGCCTGCTTCCACTGATCACTCTCGGCGATTTGGCGAGCCGTTGGCTGGATGTAGCCATCGTTGACCGTCTTAGCTGTATTGGTCACCGTCGAGGTGAACCAGCTAAAGCCCTTGCTCAGCGCTGCCACTGGATCGGCCTGCATGTCGTTCATGGTAGGTAGACCGTCGGCGCCAGTGTTGGGCCGCGTCGGGGCGGGGGTGTTACCGAAGCCAGCGTACTTGCCGCCCTGGCTGGGAGGGAGAGTGTCAGAGCGCGCAGCGTTGGCGTCGCCTAGGCGCGAAAAGTAAGCATCGTCGACGCGGGTTTTATTGCTGCCGGTATGCTGCTGTTGTTCACGAGATCCGGATAGTGGGACACTAGCAGAATTTGGGGAGGAAACGCTGGCCTTTTTGGGCTTCTTCTCGATGGGGACGTATTCGCGATTCTCAACTAGAGCAGCAAGGCGCTCCTTCCACTCCTCACCGACATCGCCGCTGTAGCGCTCGGCGATAGTAGCCGAGTCCCAGGTCAAGCCACGCGCCTTGGTGTCGGTATGAGACGAGAAAAAGTCCTGCCAGGCCGCATTGCCCCCGCAGCGCATGCGTTCTAGCTCGCCAGCTTTGAAAGCGTCCATGCTAATAGAGCGCACAAAGGAGATGTGTACGCCGAGACCACGATGCACGCCAGCGCACACTAGGCAGATGAAGATGCCAAATTTTGGGGACGCCCATTGCGGTGACGGCGCGTTACAGTCGCAGCAAAGGCTGTTCTTCGGTTCGGTTTGCATTTTGGCGAGCTGTGAAGATCGAGAGATAACGCGAGGAGGGGTTAGCGAATGCATTTAGTCGGTGTATGCAGCGGGAGATAGGCTTATTGCCCAAGGAGGGAGGAGCTCGACTGATGATCGGCCCCAACAAGCCGTTTCCTGGTTCCGGTGATTGATCGAAAGGGGGCCGAACCCTAGGCCCGGTCGAAATCGAGCAGTTAAGCTGCGGTGTAAAGGGAGAATACAAAAGGGACTTGACTTGATTGACAGTTTGAAGCACTTACCTTGGACCGTGTCTCGGGATCAACCTCCCACATTGCTTTGGACGTCATGATGTCTGATTTTAAGGTATTTGTGTGGTTGAAAGAGGTATATATGGCGTGTAGACAATAAGTAGTACGATGCGATTGATTAGAGCGCTTTTGCGTAATTAGAAGAGGAATATTCTTAGGCTTCTATTGAGCGCAGAAATAAAAAATGAGAGGCTCAGTATTCAGTATAATTAAGAATGCAGTAAGATTCCAGTATAGACAGAAGAGAGAGGTCGTAAAAATCTTTTTTTTTTTTCGTAAAAAAAAACACAAATCGTCGAATAAGCTTTTTATCACAGCGCTCGTTTCAAGGTTATTTATTGTTCAGAAATTAAGAAAGGAAAAAGAAGAAGACCAACGTTAGAATTAGGGTCTGCGCTTGACATAGTGAGTAAAGGGCAAGTACGACGCTAAATGGACAGCTGCAACTTTGCTAACAGAAAAAGTCGCAATTTTGCTAGTCATGCTTGCTCATACTAAGACTTACTTTTTGAAGGCCAGCTCAGCTCAACCTAGCGCTCTGGCAGCACACTGCACTGGGTAGATAATGAATTATTGCTTAGTCATATATTCGATATAGAAATGTGCCTTTTTTTTTGCATGTGCAATTTATTATAGTAAATGCCAATAATGCACAACAACATATCACGATGTTACGAGCTGCAGTACAAGCAATCACTGACTGTAGGCAAGGGGTGCTTCAGAATATGAAGGCCTATATATGATGATTAATTTTCATTTGGATATATATTTGTGGCAGAAACAATTCTCGCTTTTTTCCAATGTGATGGTGGGAGAGCTCCATTTCATTTTCAGAGACGGAGTCTTTTATCAACACGAAACTTCGATATGACGGCCAAAAAAAAATTCAACAACAACAGCAAGTAAACTGTGTAACTAACTCTACAACAAAAAAAAAACAATATAGATACACAGCACCTCAATAGACACCTATTATAAACACCAGCTAAACCGCATCATTTTTATTGTGCCGTCACTTACGCACGCCGTCTAAGCAGAGGCAGCGAGAGGCTGGGGCTCAACTCCAACACGCTCACGGCTAAGGATGTCAAGCATCAGCTGCGAAGGGCGGTTGTCTTTATAGATCTTCTGGCTATCCTTGAACATCTGCACGTTCTGAATGTACTTGTCGAAGAGGTAGGACGAGTCCATGGGGCCACCCTTGGCCTCGGGGTGGAACTGGGTAGAGAAGATAGGGCGAGTCTTGTGCATCATACCCTCATTGGAACCGTCGTTCAGATTGACAAAGTATTCGCGGAAGTCAGAGGGTAGAGTGCTAGTATCGACAGCATAACCGTGGTTCTGCGAGGTGATGTGGCACTGGCCGGTGGTGATATCTAAAGCGGGGATGTTGTGGGCACGGTTGCCGTACTTGAGCTTGATGGTCTTTGCGCCGCAAGCCAGAGCCAGCAGTTGGTGACCCAGGCAGATACCCATGACGGGCACAGGCGAGGAGTCCATCAGGCTAGCTAGGTTGAAGATAGTCTCCTGGCAGTGAGTAGGGTCGCCGGGGCCGTTGGAGATAAAAACACCATCAAAGTTGTTGGCAACTTTGTGAATGGGGTAGTTGTAGGGGAATACGGTGACAGAAGCACCACGGCTAACCAAGCTGCGCAGGATATTCTCCTTGACACCGCAATCAATTAGAGCAACGTGCAGATGAGCACCAGGAGACTCGACAACGAAGGGAGCCTTAGTGCTGACACGCTTGACCAGGTTGATTTGGCCAGGGTCGATGAAACTCTCGTCCTCATCAGCATCATACTCTTCGCCGATAGAGATGCGGGCTAGAGACGAACCCTGCTCACGCAGATAAGTGACAATAGCACGAGTATCAACGCCAGAAATGGCGGGAACACCCTCGCTAGCGCACCACTGGCTCAAACTCTGTACAGCGGTCCAGTGGCTGTATTGCTCAGCAACATCGGCTACGACAACACCAGCGCACTGGATATGGGGAGACTCGAAGTACTTGAGCAGGTTGAACTTATCCCGCTCATTGGAGGGCACACCGTAGTTGCCAATGAGAGGCTGAGTGAAGACGATGATTTGGCCACGGTACGAGGGATCGGTCATTGATTCGGGGTATCCGACCAACGAGGTGGTGAAAACGGCCTCACCCGAGATATTAGAGTTGGCACCGAAGGCCTTGCCGTGGAAGACAGGGCCGTTCTATAGCGAACACACTGTTAGCTTGTTATGAAAGGGGGAACGAATGAAGATAAAGGTATTTTGACTCACCTTGATAGTCAGAGTAGCGTCCAGGCTCTTAGCTGGCTCAGTGGAACGCAGAGAGCGAGCGGGCATGGCACGACCAGCACTGCCAGCCTTGGTAGAAGAGAAGCGGACAGCGGCGTTGAAGGAGCGAGCTCCGTTCAGCGCGGCGCCGGATGTAAAACGTTTTAAGGCGAACATTTCTTTGTTGGTGGGGAGTGGTGCTTTTTTTTTTTGTATGTAACGAAGGATAAGGTACCAAAAAAAGGTAAGAAGTAAAGATATCTGGGAGCTGGTGAGCTGTTAAGCGTTAAGAGCTCTCCACAGATGATCTAAGCAAAACATTAATATTAGCATAGTGTTCCGCTTGGTATACGGCGGCACAAGTAAGACAGCGGCGACAGGCGTCCGAGTTGGATCGTAAGAGAGGGAACGAATCAACTATGTCGTCTGTCTTATCGCAACGAAGGGAGAAATGATGGATGGGCTTAGGCTGAGTAACAAGATCGAGACCAAACAGGAGAAACATACCCGAAAGATAGTCCTGAGAGGTGAAGACTGAGCAGCGCTTCATGAAGCGCAGATTGAGCTGGAAGCAACTATAGGTAAGCAAGTTGGGCAGGTCGATAACGAGAGCAGGGAGTGTCTGAGAAAAGGCGTTTGACGATGTCGTGTGGAGTGGGAGGATGGAATGCAAAAGAGGAAAAAAGCCGAGTGCACGAGCGGGAAAAAAAAAAAAAAAAGAGGATTTTGTGTGAGTTGGAGGGGAAAAGAAGAAAAAAAAAAAAGAAGGAGGTGCACTGAAATAGGCACTACGGAAAAACAAATTGAACGTCACGGCGCTGATTGGCCGACTCGAGGTCTCTCTATAAACCTTCCCTTGCCTAGATTGAAGCAGTCGTCCTTCATAGATTTCCTCTTCATGCATCGCTTTGTCCGCAGCTTGAACGGTCAGTCCAGCCAACTAAAAGAAAGACTTGAAGAGGGCTGAAATTCCTTTTTCTTGGCTTTACTATTGCCATACAGAAGCCAGTCAGTGCAGTTCAAAGCCAGGTCCAGTGTGACTAATCTGGTATAGTCATCGTTATAATCCAGAACGGGGGCTGGAACGCTCGTTCTCGGAGGGGAAACTTTCCCTTGCTAAAGAGTCAAGATAGACGCTACTGTATAGTCACCAACAACTTTATTATCGGACAATATCTAGATAGAGACAGGAACGTAGCTCGTAGTGCATTACCAATGACTTGAAATACGCCCTGTAGGTTTATTCTCAGCGTCATATGTCATACATACTCTACAGCTTAGGACCTTCTTTACATTCCAGTGTCAAACAAAGGGCGTCTGTCAGAGTAAATTGCCAGTGATGTACATTAAATTTAAGACTGGTCAGAAAATAGAATTGATAGTTGTATTCAACTAGTCCAAAAAAAAAATTTGTAACGCAACAAAGATAACAGCGGTGATTAACTTCCGCCTCATTATTTTCTAGGTGAAAATTTGACCTGTTGTTTTTGGGCGGGTTTTCCCTTGTTTAGTTTGCTATTTGCGTTACATTGTCAACAGTATTTTAGAACAGGCCTGAAGAAAATATCTACGCAGCATGAGAGCACATCCTAGAGTGCTCTCATGACTTATGCAGATTACTCAGTCAATATCATCATCACTAGAAATACTCATTATTATCTAGTTAGTTTTCCAAGACGCTAGAATACACCGGACACCATTCCAGATACCATGAACAATCGAGTAATGAGTAAAAAATAGAAAAAAAGAAGATGCCATGGACGCTTCAGTAGCTTATTTGGCAAATGACACTGCTATTTGTAGTCGAGGTTTCCAGTATCCTTCGTAATATAAGGAACCATTTGTATTCATATTATGTTTGCTGCCTAATACTGCGCTACTATTGGTCAGACTGGTCGTTTCCGTCCCGCTTACGACCATTTTTCTCCACTCGCTTGCGGTCTTCGTCATCATGATATGGAGCGCCTCTGGCTAAATGACCAGCTTATTCGATGTCTCCACGATATCCTGAATCAAATGCCCATTTTCCACGTATCCACAACATCAGCTCCAATAATCAGCCATGCTATCTTGCGACCAGCATCAAGACAGCCAGCCCACCTAGTAGTTTCAGCTGACCTACGTCAGCTTTCTTACGTTGATGCAGCTTGCGCATGAATTCGATCTCTTGATCCCTTTCCTAGCCTCATCGTTCTGTTTTGTTCTGACATGTTACTTACTAGACAAAGCAAAGCTTATTCATTGGCTATCTTCCAATGGCCGGACTTCCGGTCTATCCATAAACCAAAGCTGTTGCTCTCTCTTGGATCAATGTACTATGAGGCTGTAACTCCATAAATCTGCATGCCGCTATATTCCGAGGCATATTCTATCTTACTAAACATGACATGCATGAAAGCAAACACCGTGACTCTTTGCCTTTTTTCTGTATGTCATATTATTCCCCTCTTGCCCTTAAGACAGTAAAATGGTCTGTAACATCGATCATATTTAAGGTTTGCTTCAGGCAGTCTCTTGATGAACTGCTTCTTCCTGGTGTGGAAACTTTAGCATGCAACTTCACTCTGTGCTCTGCCTGATGGCTTTTGAGTTTGCTTTGTGAACATCTAAGTGTGCTAAGAAACATTACTCTATTATATGTCAATAATGTTACTTGCGGGTGTGGTTCGTTCGTTGAGATGCATCTTGATATTTACACAGTGCTTCTTGTACAGAGATTCTGCGCTATAAAGTCATGGCCACTATGTTCAACATTTCACCTATTCCGTGTTGTTTTAGATGGCTCCAAGCTCTCTGAGCTTGCCAATCAAGCCGTCGACGCTATCAACCTTGCCGCCACCTTGTCTTGGGGCCGGTTCTGCAAAATGTTAGCATGTGATTATCAAAAGCGCAGTCATATCACGATATTGTCAACTTACCCTCAACCTGCAACACCTTGAGACGCTTCTCGTTGGTGATACCATAGTCCGCCAGCGTCTTCTTCTCCAAGGGCTTCTTTTTGGCCTTCATGATGTTGGGCAAACTAGCATAGCGCGGGTCATTTAGACGCAGATCTGTAGTAATTATCATGGGCAGCTTTGACTTGATCGTCTCACTACCGCCATCCACTTCACGCGTCACACTGACAGTATCGTCCGGTCCAAACTCGACCTTGCTCGCCTGTGTAGCCTGGCCCCAGCCCAGCAGACCCGCCAGCATCTGGCCCGTTTGGTTCGCATCGTCGTCGATGCTCTGCTTGCCTAGCAAGATGAGGTTGCTATTGTGCTGCTCGGCGGCCTTCTTGAGCAGCTTGGCCACGTTTAGGGGCTCTAAATCGTCGCCTTCCTTGACATCCACGTGGATCGCGCGGTCGGCGCCCATGGCCATTGCTGTACGTAGCACTTCCTGGGCCTTGGTCGGGCCGGCAGAGATTACAGTGATATCCTCCACGCCGCCGGGCGCGCGCTTCTTCTCGCGAATACGCACGGCTTCTTCAACGGAGAGCTCATCAAACGGGTTCATCGAGTGTTTGACGCCGGCAGTTTCGACGCCGGTGCGTGCCTTGTTCACGCGGGGCTTGACCTATGACAGCACAGAAAATTCACATTGTGGCCTCGGTAGTCAGTCTCTTGAATGATCTAGTAGTTAAGGAAAGAGAAGAAAGCATGCTGCTGCTGATTGTGGTGCAGATGCAGGGCCGCTCAGCGCAAAACATCCGGCTTCCGAGCAGGGTGTTGGGGTGGAGTAACACCCGCAGATGAGCCGCTCAAAGAAAAACAAAAAAACACAGAATGGCTTACAGCATAGTCGATAACCCGCTTGATGGGGACAAGGATGCGCAATGAAGACATGATGACAAACTCTAAGGGGGGGGGGGAGGGGTGGGAGATAGGTATCGTAAAAAATAAACAATGATAGAACGACAAGGCTGTAATACAAGGCTGAGCACAGTTCGTGATACTCGGCTAGTGAAGCTCTAAGAAGTTGCCGTGGGGTTTGCGGTTGTTTCCCAAAATTTTGACTGCTCCTGTCGGAGCTTGCTTGTGTCGTCATGTAGAAAAAAAGCGACATCGCTTCCGCTTCAGGCCATTGCCGACTCCTTTCCAACCTCGGCCACATACCGGCCATAAATATATGCACATATTCAAAACCGCCCTCAACGCAACAACATGTACTGGTACAGCTGCTGAATTTTAGATCAATAGTGATAATTGCCTCTGTAAATTCTTGTACACTGTTCACTTATTTTTTTTATACTAATCTTGATAAGTTTTCTAGAACCATGAAGATACCGGATATAATTCTGGTAAACTAACATTACATATACTGCAACCCTTTCTAAACCCTTTCAGTCCTTCCACGAAATTCACTGACTTAACCATCTCAGGCATAATTTTGTTCAGTCACCACTGAACTTCCCAGGCCTCTCATCCACAAACTTTGAGCACTCTAACAAGATATATTCCACTGTCTCCATCTATTGTATTCGTCTCGTCATAGTTAACATTTAAATGGGGCAATGAGTAAAAAAAATATATTTTGTATGCTCTCATAGCTTTCAATATTTACTTTTTCTAGTGGTAATAGTGTCTATATATGCTCCAAGTCCAGACCCAACCCCGACTATACAACACCCAACATCCTTACCCTAAGCATAAGATATCTTTCTCCAAGGTTAGATTAACATACGTGCTTTGAATGCTATGTTAACGCTTCATGGGCGCTAATATATAAAATCCATAACCTGACCTACATAAATGTGGCACACGATGTCCCAATCAGAAGAGTTATCTAAACCCTTGAACTAGCATTCCTCATCATGATAGCGAGAATAGTATTCCTCTAATATGATGGTCGGTATGAATCCGCCATATCGGGGCGCCTCCGATCACGAAGACGGCTGATGCTGTCACCACCATCGCCATATCTGCTCGATCGTTGGGTAGCAGATCTCTCATGCTCAATATTCCGCGCACGCGCCATCATTTCTAGTCGTTCACGCCTCTCGCGAACTTTACGGCCTCCACGTTGTCTCCTCCGCATGGGCTTAACATCAGGTACAGGAGCCTTTTCATGTCTTCTATTAGCATAATCTCTATCGCGGGCATGGTCAGAGCCTCGACGAAAAGGTTGGGTCTCTTTATCCCGGCGTGGAAGGCGAATGCCAGAAAAGACCTCACGGCCGCGATCGACAAATATATTGCAATGTGCAAACGAGAAGCGATTCAAGCTAGAGTCTGTGGGCTTCTGATCGCTCCGACTAGTTCTATCTTGTCGGTAGTAAGACCGCATGTCTTTCAGACGATCTGTGACGTATTTAGACGCGACCAACTCAAACGTTATGGGTGGACTGGCCTTCGTAGTCAACACTTCGCCAGTCAATGGAGTCCATATCATGTTATGTCCTTGGCGGTCAACAGGGCCAGTGCCGGCCTTTTCAGCCAGTTCTTGGGCTTCGCGGTCTGCACGGGGCCCGCGAGGAGCATCAGTGAAGGATCCATGCTGTTGCTGGGGCTGTGACTTGGGACCAGTAGGAATGGTAAGCTCTCTTGGACCCGTTAACACATTGGTAGGTGATAGGTCAGCGGATAGCACTAGGCTAGCATTCATAACGCCAGAATCATCTAGTGCATAGTTGACCTCCCATTGACTTCCCCGAGAATTTGATGTCTCTTCTGTTTGGATCCAATCTTTGACTTTCTCTGATGGGACGAAGTCGACCCAGAGTGGTTTCCGTAGGCGCTCGTCGGGCCATATGCTTCCGTGTAGAGCCTCCCGTGCGCCTTCGGCAGCTGATATACTATTGAAGGTGGCAAATGCATGCGATCTCATTCGATCAACATAAAAGTCCACTATCTCAACCACTGCGCTATCGTCAGGGCCAGATGCAAGACGCCATAGATGGGACTTGAGGGCCTCGCTTGGAATAGGACGCAGAAGATTTCGAATATAGATAGCTTGGGTTGGTAAATGTAGAGCAGCGCTCAATTTAGCACCAGTCAAGCGGTCTCCCTTAACCTCGTCCTTACCCTCATTATCGGTGTCCTTGAGACGTTTGTGAGATAAGGAGATGTCTGGTGATGGACTGCGTTTCCGTTTTTGCTCCTTGGGAGGAGATAACGACCTTGAGAGAGTATCATCTCCATCCATCACAGTATCTAATACATCTCTTCTATCGGTAACTCGTAGTGAACCTGTATGTAGATGGGGCGCAGGTGGTCCAGAAGACAAATGAACCATGTCTGTGGCACGAGCAACAGCAATGTCAGCCATAGCCATTAACGCGATAGCAAGGCTATTGATGGAACAAGCTATCAATCGATATGTACCAAGAAAGGCTCTTCGGAGTAGTAATGAAGAAGTAAAAAGGGAGATAGAAGGCGAGAGACAGGCTGTTGTAGTATCAGCGTACTAGGTTGTGAATTATAATAAAACAACAAAGTCTAACAACAAAAGCAGAGACCAAGCCAAAAAGGGAATAAGAAATGTGTGTTTGTTCCACTCAGTCTAGCCACAAGCACTACCAACCTCAAAGTAATAAATAGAAGCAGCAGCCAAAAAAAAAACGATGAGAGACTGTCCACAAGAAGATATATATCTCAAATCCAGGTGTTGAGTAAAGTGGAAGGCAAGAGGTAGCTAAACAAAAGCTTGGTTGCAAAGCAAAAGGCAGAATAATGAGGCTTCACGCCAACGCAGTATTTAAAGAGTCTCTAGAATCCAATGATGACTGACAGCGTCTAGAAAGGGGCAAGAAAAGAAAATTTAAGGAAGCCAGGGCCGAGCTTCTATCCCCAGGCAGGGTTCGAAAAACCAGTAACGAGTACTGACATCTAAATTTCAATGTGATTTTTCTTTTTAGGAGAAAAAATCTCAGCAAGTCAACCTTAATTGTCATCAAATCAAGTCAAAAAAAATTAAGTTTTAAGAAATGTCCAATCAAGCTTTTGTAATGAAAAATTCCTTTTTTTTTTTAAATTTGGTCTGTTGATGACGTTTGTTTTCTTTAAAAATATAGCAATTAGAAGTTACTTACCTAAGCCTACCAGCTACGGCTTGACCAACACAGCAACTACTCTGCTCATCCAGCGCCAGCACTACATGCAAATCATCACATTATCGCTTCCTTCATGCTTGAATTTTTCTGACCGTGCAAATTAGGTTGAAATAAAATGATAAAAATAAAGAGGTTGAAAAAGAAATTTTTTAAAAAAATAGGATAAAAGGCTTAGCCAAAGTCAGCCAATCACAGTATGAAGTCACAATTAATCCGTTTAGGGAAGGATAGCCCCTAACCCTTGTCGTCAACAAGCTAGATATCCTTTTCTTTGATATCTAGCCCGCCAGTGACAGGAGCAAAGAACAGACAGTTTCTTTGTTGAACTACTGATTGAGAGTCATGGCCTACATTGACAGTCCGATTCAAGCATGTTACTTCTTACTTGTCTTTCTTTGTTCTATTTGCGGATCTACAATCGAAGACACGCCCATAGTCAGCTGACATTATAAAATGTGTGAAAGCTATCAGACCACGGTGTATAGAGAACAATATCCGGTTTCTTTGTGAGGAGCATGGTCTTTGTTGCTTATAGCGCTAGTAGTCCATCAAGAAGTACATATGTAGGTGGCCCAATATTGTCGCTACCATGAGTGGCACCAGTTCTTTCAAGTTCAATAGAAAACTTCCTTCAATATAGTTCATTGTGTAGGTGGTATGAAAGAAGCCACCAAACCTCTGTTTTTCTCAATCTTAAATACTTTGCATTGTCAGTTGCTTTTGTGATCAGGGACTCTTATTCTCCATACTGAAGCCTAACTTCTCATTGTTTGTTTGTTTGCTGTATACTAAAAAGATACCTTCAGACTACTATTTATCACTTACACCACGAATCCCATACAGTTTGATTTCAACTACTCATCATGTCCAACCGTGTTCGGAAAGGCCGAGCGGCCAACCGCCGCAACAACAACAACCCTGTGCGAGAAACTGCCGGCGATAATGTGGCTTTTAAGAAGATTCTGAACATCACTGCCCGTCTAGCCAAGATGGCCGAAGAAAAGAGCCTATTCCCTGCCTGTAGAACATGGCATGACGATGAGACTGCCCTATTTGAGGGTCTGTATCTTCGACAGTATCGCCCGCTAGTGCCTGCTCGTTGGGACACACAGTTACTAGGAATCCCAGTTCCCGAGGGGACGTTTGACCGTAACTTGTCTGATAACGGATTTTTCGGTACGCCGTTGATCTACTCCGCGCAAAACCAGGACTTTAGAAGTAAGCTCACCAGCTGCACTCTAGACAAACCATCTGTCATGAATATCGCCCTAATCAATGCATGATCACAGGCTCAAAGGCATTTGTTGCCATCATCGACTTGACAGCACAAATCCGCGCTTTGCGGCAGTTGGACAACCGTTCCAGAATCCCGTATTATCTCAAAGACGAGATCGATAAATACCTTCGCTGGGCTGCTGAAGACGGCGACTACTGGGGCAGCAACGCCGTGCCCAACATATTTTGCGAGATTGTAGACACGACAATGGGCAGCAAGGCGATTGCCAAATATGTGACCAATCGCATGCTCCAGTCAGCCAAGCAACATCGATTCTTTTGGAAAGATCGCACGTCTGTCAATGAAAATGGCACCACAATCACAACGGACTGCCCAGTAGTGTTTGGGCTCTTCATTCTTAATCACACCGTTATTGTCCTGACCGTGGACCCAAACCGAGGAAAGAACACTCTGGTCAGCTACCAGATTGAGATTGACTTTAGCAAGAAGAGTCAGGGCATTTGGAATGCATTCACTCTTGGCATCACGACTTGCCTGGCTCGTGATGGTATGATCCACCGTGATGCCTTCTTCAAGATGTAATAAAGCTTCATTCAAAAACATAAACTTGAAATGGGGTATGGCTGGTAGTATATAGAGTGGTACTACATGTAGTCTCATAGTTTTATTCACAAATATACAGTGATTATGTTTCAATAGTACTAATTCTCGGTATATAGCATGTACGTTGTGGTCTCTTCTATGCGATAACTGTTCCGCATGCCGATAATTTCGAATATTCTCTCTGTATACTATGATGATACTTGAAGCTCATTTATGATATCATTTCATTTGACCCGTAACACTGTCGATAATACTTTGTGATCTTCTACTTACAAATTGAATTATATTTTTTCTGTTTATTTACTTAGCGAAACTAGTAGTACAAGTCAAGAATGACGCCAAGTACGATAGTAAGATCAATGACTATAAATATAAAATTCCGAAAACGAAGTTCATAAACTACTGACCCAAACTCGCGTTGTACAAATCATTTCTTCTCAAGCTCAGTAAGCATGCAGCTGCTAACAGCTGATGCCATCTGCTAGCTATTCTGTCAGCTACTTTCAAGTCCCATTCAGGTAAACACCACGCCAAAACTATATACAAATTTCTTTAACTCATAACCTTTCATCAATACACACCGCCATCATCCAGACGTTATTGTCTTCACCACCCAAGTTCATCTTTGTTTTTTTTGGTTACATCGTCCGGCCTGTTGTGAGACATCACTGCCAGCCGCCCGTGCATATATTTGGGAGTTATTTAGAGATACACGCTATATATTCCTTTCTCCAACTGGCTGGTACTGTAACTTTCAGTGACCGCCTGTCCTATCCACAGAAGATTCCCTATCTGTCCACTAATTTACTAGTGCTAGTAGATTACAACTTCTAATAAGCACTGTACTTTATCGATACTTTGACTGCCTAGCCAGATAATCACCAACACCACTCCGTTGTTTTAGCCTGTTTTTTTTCTCTTTCCTGCTGGCCCTTCGATCCAACTGATATACAGCCGTTCTCACGAATGAATTGAATGGCTCTAGGCCTAAGGGCCATCTTTGTTACTAATACTTCCGGTCCTCTGATCCAAACTTACGGTAATGGCTCCCAACGGGTACGTTCTCAATGCCCCTCACCATCTCCTCCACCTGAAGTCCGTTCATCCCTTGTAGCGCCTTAGAATTGGCTGGATGGCTTTGCTGCCTTCAGTGTGTCACTACACTGCATGGTTCACGGCAGATTTGCGATCAAGAGCTTGTAGTAGCTGAACGTTTTGACCGCCGAGCGAATCATCTGCCGCTTGCGCCAATATTATGCGCGTCTACTTATTTTTTTAATACTTTCCTATCCTGTATCAACTATTACATTACTAGCTACAAACTATTGTTACTAAAATACTTATACCTCTGTGTGTTGTGTCGCAAGGCGCTAACTGCTATCCCTCGGGCCCTGTTCTCTAGATCGTTCAAGGAGTTGTGCCAGGCTGCGAATGCCTTCATCGTCAACCCCACCTTCCCCTTCCCCGACCATCTTAATGCTGTATTTGACGCCTTCTGTCTGAAACATGACAAGTACGAGCCCAACGATGCCGACCGTGTTCATACAGAGTTGCAGTCCATATGGGATAAGCACGTTGTTAATGAGCCGCAACGCTATACCGCCTTCGTCGCCCTCTTTGGCCGTCTGATCAGAGTCTTGCACACCACCGACCGCATCTTTCACTGGTGGGACATGATCTTAGAGTTCATGGGCGCCCAGCTAGTCAAGGACAAAACACTGCAGACTGAAACTTACCAAGCACTGTTACATCTGCTTGTTATCGAGACTGAGAACAGTGATACTACCGGCGCCGCGGACAATGACGCATCTACCGAGCAGCCATTTCTTGACCGATTATTGCGCACTTGGCTGGATGAAAACGTCAAATACATTGACGATCCCTACCAAAAGCTTGAGAAACAGCTGCGCTCTGCGCTCGTATCCTTTGGCAAGCGACACCCCAGAGAATTCATGACAGCTCTTGACAAATATTTTGTGAAATCCGAATACCGGCGCAAGTGTCTTATTATCCTTAGCGATATGGTACAGGTGCAACCGCCACATCTTCATGTTGTTCTACAGACGCCACTCTTCGAAAATCTGCTTAGGTCCCTTGAGAATGATACATCCAACACCATCATCAACCTTGCACTGACCGTCTTGACTATGCTATTGCCCAATATGCCAACAGCACTAGTCCCTCATCTTCCGGCGTTATTCAATGTTTACGCCCGTCTCATCTTCTGGGACCGCAACAGAACAGACACGGGCCATTCTACTGTCAAAGATTCCCTATCTGATCTCCCACTCTCCAATATCACCAGTAATGGAAACTGGGACATGTGCGTCTTCAGTGCAGACCGAGATAGCAGTGATTTCCCCCAGTTACGCAACTTCTTCACTATTCTTTATGGGCTATATCCAATCAACTTCATGGATTATATTAGGAAGCCTCAGCGGTATCTTCGCCATGCCAATGCTCCTAGTGCTCACTCCGTCGAGGTTCAGCCTACTGAAATCAGGCAACTCTCAGAGCGTTTCTGTAGTACACATGTTCTTCATCCCAATTTCTATAGTCTTACTATCGAGTCTGAAAAGACAGATTTCAGTCGGTGGATATCTAGTGAAGCCTCAGAGCTTGTTGTTGACAGTTTGAGCTTAAGTACCCTTTCTGTTTCAAGCTCTTTTGATACTACAGATATGCCTCATATGGGTATGCCTTCTACACATATACACCCTCAAGTGACTGCCTCTTCAGCTCTTGTCCAAGACACGCAACGTTTACCATCACAACAACCTATTAATATTCCATCTGGTGCTCTGCTTGGTGGATCTCCAACTGATGTAGATCTTGAAGTTTCCATTGCCCCTGGACATGATGTTACCGCCGATTACGATGCTTCAGTCGGTACATGCGAATCAGAAACTGAAAATCCGAAAAGTGCAAATCCCAGCCAAGCTCACAACGAGCCTGACTTACCTTCTATGGCGCGGCCTCCACCCACAGTCATCACGCATACACAATGTCGCGAGGGCGAGAAGACCTCTTGTGATCTCGAAAACCAAATCCTAGCGCTTCAAAATGAGTTACGGTTTGAAAAGTATCTCAAGCAGCAGCATTCTGCTCATATCGGTGTGTTACGGCGCAGGTTACATCAACAGGCAGCATCCGAATCCGAGACACAAAATCTTCTTATAATGAACCGCAACTACAAACTTCGGTTTGAAGAGGCCATAAATGCTGAGGCTACGGCTAAAAAGGATAACGAAAGGGGCCGTGGTCTCGCTATGAAACGCGAAACTGAAATGATGGCCAAGAACAAGGTGCTTCGGGAAGATATCAAGGCTCGCAAAATGGAAATTGAGACACTCAAAAAAGACGTAGAGGTCTACAAAGCAGAAGCGAATCGTCTCACCAAGCTCATGTGTGTGTTGGAGGAACGTGAGCTAGCACATAAACAGTCTCAGCAGGATATGGAAATGACCGATCATGAGATCAAACGGCTAAAGGAAGAAGTTTCTCGTCTTGGCCAGGCGTCCTTGGATGAGGACGGACGTAATGCAGAGCTGCAGGCTGCCATTACTGCGCGTAACGAGGCAGAGGCTCGCGAAGAAGGCTATCGTATGGAGTTGGAAGGCTGTCGTTATGACCTTGAACAGCTCCAGCGCACTACGGACGCCCATATCTTAACCCTCAAGGCTCGCTTAGCTGATGGCAGAACCTCCAACAAAAAAAGTATATCAACAGACGATACTGCAGCTAAAGAAGCTATGGCCAGTGTCCTCGCGGGCTCAAGGGCTAAACAACTCGAACTTCAGAAGCAGTATAATGTTCTCGTCTTGAAGTACACTGCGCTACAGTCTGCTATATATGATGCCCCACGGCCCGCTCCTGTTCCCATAACACCCAAGGCATCTACGTCACGCTCCATTCATTCAGATGAAGATGGCGACATCGTCCCGCTTTCGGCTATCAGCCACACAAGTAGTGATCTACTTTCCCCGACACAGTCGTACTACTCACCAAGCCTCCGTGGTATCTCTGGCTCTCGCCCTTTACACAGGGTCTTTTCGAATCCTGATCTCTCTGATGCTGTTAGCATCGGTAGTAGTCGCAGTCCTCAGCTGCAGCATTCTCAGATTTCTTCTGGGGGCAGTACAACGCCCCAGGGATTCCCATATCCACTTCCACCGCGGACGGCAGACAGCTTCAGACATTTTGGAGAAAGTAGTTCCCTTAGTATAGTCACAACAAACTCAGTCGTGTCTTCCGGAACAGGTGCTGCTGGCGAGAGCGAAATGCCAGAATCGCCGCAAACGCAAGCTTTGAGGTATCATGGACGCGGAGGGGTACAGAACAAGATCCGCAAGGAAGAAAAGCCACAGGTTAGAAAAGATGAGGGTGGCGGCGGCGCTGGAGGCAGTGTTAGTATTAGTAACAAAAAGGATAAGAAGGGAGGTGGTTTCCGCGGCATCAGAGGCCTCATATAGAAGAAGAAAACGATTGCCAAAAGAGTTTAAATGAGAAGGGAGGTCACAACCGAAGACTTAGGCCTTGGTACGAAATAGACGATATGAACGATACCAATCGCCATATTTCATGGAATGTACATTATACATTTTTTATATTTATGATAGGACGCATCCAGCTTCCTCACGAAAGGGACGTGGAGAATCGAAATAAGAGGCATGAAAGCACCTGTCACTATATTATGAACCAAAGTAGAGTCAGCATTCTCTTGACCTTCAGTATTTGTTCATCCCAAGCCCTTGTATTCCTAGTCCCTTGCGTTGTCCCCGATCTCAATTTTATATAGGAGAAAACAATTATCTAGAAAGTTCAAAAGTGAAAGAATCATTGTTTTCAATCAGTTTCTTTTTACTCTTTCGAGGACGATAAATCCTGTTCAGTGATCTTTTGACGAAACAGGATATAGTTCTTTGGGCGGTCATATACGCGATATGTACGTATTGACTTTTCACCGCATATATTCCCTTTGATCGCAATGTTATGACAGATCGTGATATGAGAACTGTGAGTGGTGTAATCAAGTGAGGAACACTAGGGTATCAGCGGCGAGCAGAGGGACAAAATACAGTACTACAACTCTTATTCGAACTGGTATCTTCATAGTTCTAGAAACTCAATAGGATTAATGAAAAAAAAAAAAAAAAAAAAAAAAAAAAAACTCGTATTCGAAAGCGCATATATCTTCGATTGCCGATATTACACAATAACTATACGAAGGCAACTACTTCAATAGAAGATAAGTGTATATATTAGACATATAATGACACTGTTTGTATATTAATATAGGTATTTCAGTTACTGACCTGAGTACAAATAAGTCATCAAATATACAAACAAATAGCATTTATGTTGTTTTTTTGTTCTCTCAAGGTGACGCAAACAAAAGGAATATATATTGTGGAAGACAGGAACAGTGAGAATAACTGCCAGGTTGCTAGTAGCAAATGACGGGATATTATGGTGATTTTTGGTCTTCTTGCAAACTTGATCTTCTTGCAAACAACTAATGTTTGTATGAAGTGACTGATACGCACTTAAAGAACAAGAATGACTGCGAATTATCTGCTTAAGTTTTCTCATCAAGATCACGAGATGTCTTTCCACTTGAAATCCATTAATCAGGGTCTTCGCTGTCAGCAAGTCCTTTCACAAATTCAAATTGTCAGATGCCTACCTAGTATGTAGTCTTTGTTTTCTTGTCAAAGGGAATTGAAGCAAAGTGAATCTATGTTGTATATTTTCTCTATACTTACTTAGATATAGATAACAAAGAAAAATCAAGAATTTACTTTCATATCTGTGCTCTCCTATACAGTTTGGCAAAGCCTTTTAATTATAACAAATACCAGCATAAATTAAAATAAACAAAACGTAATGAATAATGGATAAATATCACTACTATTTTTTTTTTCTTCTCTAGTTATGCCTATTAGCTAGACTAGCGACAATGACTAAATCTAACACAGTGGTGTGGCAATGTTATCCGGCGCCTTCTCCCCTTCTTTCTAAATGACCGACTTTAATAGTGGCAACCCAAATAGAACTCTAAGAGGTTGTCGGCAAAAGTTGGCTATTGGTAAGAACTTGGGGCAAATATGGACCCACAAGGGTTATCTAACCCCAACATCTTGTTCCCTTGCTTTGAAAACGCAGAGCCCAGTAATGAAATTCACGGAGCGTTAATAACTAGCACATGACACTATAGAAGAAAATAAACATCTCAAGCCCAGAACGAATGAACACAGAAAGTAAGGGGGGGGGCCTCTCGTCAAAAAAAAAGTGACCATAACGTCCAACTATAAATAACGCTCTTCATGCGGCTCTATATGACCCCTAAAAGGAAGAGTGGCATCAGCTAAACCATTAGATTACTTTTTACTATGTAAAGATTTCAGAGGAAGTATCGTCAGAATCTCCTAGTTCATTTATTCCATTAGTATCTTAACAAAGCAGCAACTATAGTGACGGCTCTAGCAGGCCGACAATCGCTGGGACATCAGATCATCCACGACAAGGAGAGCCCGCCAGTCACCTTATGCGTCTGTATTGGTGGAAGGTGGATTCACATTCAAGCTTCATGTAAAGCCATGACAGCCCCTGCATTACAAACGTAAAGTCCTCAAAATCCTAAACGCCACATGATCGTGAATGTTAAGGTAGGAAGCCCTTTTTTACTCATTCAGATTAGACAGAACGAGAGGTTTCTGGACCACTCAATGTTCTTTCCACTTATTCTTTGTCTTTTATCAAGACATGCTCTCTTTATTGTTCACCTAGTTCAGCAACGGCTAGAGAATGAACCGTGCTAATTTGTTTTCCGCAAACACTTCTGGGCGGGAGAGGAAAAGATAATGGAAGGAATAGTGCTTGAGACAACAACGCTGTTTGCCCGAGGAGGAGATCAGACTAGTATATGACATAATGGTTGACACGGGACTATCATTTCTTTTGCCGGTGTTTCTCTTTGTAACGTAGCCTGGAATATTTGCCACGAATTGTCAATGCCTGGCTTCTTTTAGCTCTCGAATGTCCTCTATATCGTGAGACTCTGGTGCTAGCCTCATGATAAACTGAACTAGTTAACTGTGGTGAAGATAAGTCTAGTGCATTATCTTTCATGATGGGATCGTAGGCAATTGCTTAGGACAAGTAAGTGTATAAATCCTTTAATTCTCTTGTTTAAATTCCATATTTTTTTATTCTATTTGGTCTTTTTATAGAAACAAATCTAAAGAAGCTCAGCCAATAGAGGGATGAAGCGGCCCCGGCTTAGTAGTGCTGGTTTGCTAGGATATTGTTGAGGAAAGATGCATATAGTACATACTGAATAAAAAATCCCTTGATCCTATCTGTCACGTGACGGGTACAAACCTACTTAAATTTATTTTTGGTCTCTTTGTCACGTGCATAATATTTATACAGTATCTATCCAATTGTATGTATCTTAGCATAGTTGAAAGTATAAACAAATCTGATAGTTAGTGGTGATTCATAATAGTTCTATCTGAATAAAAATTTTGATATTTGTTTTACTATGTATAGTAGATCTTAGACAAAGAACAGCAGTCGCGGTCTAGCTGCGCTTATAGCTATATCATATAATAGTGACACACCTAATTCTCTGTTTTCTTCTCTTTAAAGAGAACCAAGAGCTGGAACCCCGGGACGAATAGGAGAGAGTTGAACACGAGCAACAAGAGGAGATAAAACCGCTGACGATTGATGTCTATATTTCATCGATATTCGTCGCATCTGGCTTTATGTGAAACAAGGGTGAATGAAGTCAGAAATAATCTCAAATAGATCAGAAAATGTAGAACATTAGAAAGCATAGGATGAAAATACCTGAAGTATGACATAGCCTTGCGGTGATATTTCTGAAGGAAGATCGGCAATTGAGAGTCTCATGGCGGCCTCCTGAACTTGGGCTTGTGACGTCGATGCGTTCTCAATGTTTTGCTCTATCTTACATAGTACTATAATACTCTGTACGCAAGCGATATTGTTTAAAAAAAAATGTATATATATATATATCCCCCATTGATAAATGATGGAAAGGGAATAAGTTTCTTCTAGAGGCTTAAAGTAATATAAAAAAAAAACTGTCATATTTACATTTACTGGGTTAGAGTTAGTCTTCCTGCTTGAGGCGCAGTTTGATTTGTTTTCAGCATTACTTTTATCTTCTTGCCTTTCCCGGCTAGCTTTTTGGCAACCAATATGTTTAACTAGACTAGGGGGTGCAAATTTTTTAACTCATTACTCGATTAGATTTTAGCTATGACGAGTCTAAGGGGGTAAATACTACTTAGTTAACTTGCTGCCACCGCTAGTATTGAAGAAGTTTAGTACTAGGGACTGGAATACGATGGCGCTTGATACGGCGTGAGTTGCGGCCTGGAGCCATATCAAGACAGGCTGGAATTGCCGACACTAGACGAATATTATACTGAAGATTAGCACGAATGGCAAACATTGGTAGTATAAGAATAGCCTTTTTTTTTTTTTAAAAAAAAAAAAAAAAAGCCTCGTGGAAGGCCCTGACAATATCTGCCTACACGAGTGACCCTTTGTTTTACTAAAATTGGCACTATTATCGAGATATATAGAAGAGGATAAGATCACTTGAACGGGCATCACTACGACTCTATAGAGTGGCTTAGTCCATATGCCTGTAAGTTCCAGAACACCATCGGCTCTATTATACCAGTACTAGTATGTTGTTTGTTATCTCTCTCCTGTAGTCGAGCTGACCGACAAGCTAGACGTTTGCCCCCCTGGTTTCTGATATTTGACAGTTACAGTAGAGCGGGTGCTTCGTCGTAGCATCTTGCCCGTATTTCCTAAGCAACACAAATTTGCCAATAAGATTAAACATTGAGGCGGTTCGTTGTCGCCGTGCTAGTAGATAAGTTATCTTATAGGGTTTGTTTACTTTTTTGAGCTAAAACATACTTTACAGGAAGAGAAGTGTGAAAAGATGCTACGCCAATTAAGAGCGACCAGAGCGACTCCAAGACGCATAGCGAAGAAGAAGAAGAAGAATAAGAAAAAAAAAAAAAAAAAAAAGGAATTGGCTCTCGTATTCATGCTTAGGTCAGATGGATGGGATGGGGGGATGTCCTTGTTACCAGGGCTTCTACTGGCTCCCCTTTTCATGTTACTATGCACGTTTGTGCCTCTGCAGCTACAGTTGCATGTTGTAGTAGAAGAAGAAACACTGAGCTCTAGAATGGAGAGCCACTAATGCAGGTCCAAGAAGTAAAGGAAGAAAAGAGGAGCAAATATTGGAGCTGCTAGCCTTTGCAGATGGCCGGTTAGGGTTTGTGTGTATATGAACGCCAATTATATGGTGCACCATAAACGTACGGGAACGATCAATAATATAAGTTGTTGTTGTTTGTCTGAAGCATCAATAAGCAGGCAGGCTGAATTTGGATCTTTATCCGCATCCATAATTTCCATACCAACGATGGTAATCTAGGGGCACATACATCCATAGAAGAAAAAGAAAGAAGAGACGGAACGAACTAACAACAAGTCAAAGGATCTAAACGCAAACGCATACAAACTAGCTAACTAACTTAATAGGGTTGGTTGATCTTAACGCCTTCGCCTTCGCCAATGCTCAGCCCAGTTGCTTTCTGCGGCGCCAAGTCTGCCCCACAGCAACACAGTGGGAACAAAAACCCCAAAAAGCATGGGATATGAAAAAGAAACACCGATTAATTCAATGAATTATGGGGCTGGTCTGGATGGTTCCTGGACTAGGGGCCCCCATTCCTTCCTGCGCTCAAAAGTAACAGCACAAGCTAACCAGTCTTTCCTTTTGTGGTTTGCCTCTTGCCTGAGCAGCCAAAGGCATATAAAGAAAGACCTGCACCGTTCGTTCTAGGGGGGCGGGCCCATGACTTCTATCCTTTCCACTTTCTCCTCCTCCTCATCCTCACCTTCGCTTAGACTTTTCTACCACCACGGTTGAACGGCTTCATCTTTGCTGTGTTTATTCATTTCTATCATTGTATCATTACATACACACACACACTTTCTTTATAGTAACCGTTTACAGTAATCGTTTACTAAGTCCCTTCGCTTCATTTTTATATTTGGCTATATATATTTACCCTTGAATCCTGCTCTTTTGTCCATTTGCTTGCTCTTTCTCTTCGCATTCTCTCTCTCTCTCTCTCTCTCTTTGTCACTAAGCACACAACCGGATAACCTTTTCTTAACCTCCACATATCATTCTTTAAATCTGCCAAAATGCGTGCCTCTGTCGCTGCTGCTGTCACTCTGGCCTCTGTCGCCTCCGCTCACTCTGGGTTCAACTACGCCTCCACCAACGGTGATGGTTCCGGCAAGACCCAGTCTGACTTCGAGGCGTCCTTCACTGCCTCCCAGGCTCTGCCCGGCACTGACGGCAAGTTCAACTCTGCTCGTCTGTACACCATGATCCAGGGTGCTACAACATCCGATGTCATCAGTGCTATTCCTGCCGCCATCAGCACCAAAACCACTCTGCTGCTTGGCCTCTGGGCTTCTGCCGGCGACGCTTCGTTCGAGCATGAGCTGACTGCCCTGAAGTCCGCCATCGATACTTACGGTGACAAGCTCAAGGATGTCGTCGTCGGTATCTCTATCGGTTCCGAGGACCTGTACCGCATTACTCCCACTTCTCAGGCCAGCAGCCCCAACCCCGGTGCTCAGCCCGATACCCTTGTTTCCTACATCTCCAAGGTCCGCGATCTGATTCAAGGCACCGTTCTGTCCGATGTCAAGCTGGGTCACGTCGACACCTGGACTGCCTGGACCAATTCTTCCAACAACGCCGTCATTGAGGCCGTTGACTGGCTAGGTATGTATACTCCAATATCACTCAAATTGTTCATGGTATTTCCTCCCTAACACATATTGTAGGCTTCGACGGTTACCCCTACTTCCAGGACGGTGATGACAACGAGGTCGCCAACGGCAAGGCTCTATTTGACGAGTCTGTTGCTAAGACCAAGGCTGCTGCCTCTGGCAAGGAGGTCTGGATCACCGAGACTGGTTGGCCCGTCAGCGGCTCTACCTACAACAAGGCCGTAGCCTCCGTCGACAACGCCGAGATCTACTGGCAGACCGTTGGTTGCCCCATGTTTGATGTCGACCACGTTTGGTGGTACATTCTAGCCGACTCTGGATCGAGCCCTGAGTTCGGTATTGTCAAGTCCCTGGACTCTGCGCCTTACTTCAACCTGACCTGCTCTGCTTCGTAAGTTCATGCAAACTCATCGATTGCGTCTTCTACGAGCATCTTTGTCTAACATTTTATATTCAGATCTAGCTCTTCCTCTGCTTCTGCTTCTGCTTCTGGAACCGCCGCCGGCTCTAGCTCCGCCACTGCTACTGGCTCTTCTGGTACTACCTCCCCTATGGACTCAACCGCCTCTACTTCACCTGGATCCAAGGACTATTCCGCGACTGCTCCCGTGGCCCCTATTGTATTCGTTTCGGGTACAGTGGCTTCCACCGCGACGGCGACTGACTACGACTCCACTTTCTCCCCAGCCTCTTCTGCTATGCCCGGTGTGGCTTCTGGATCTCCCTCAAATTCTAACTCTACTTCTTCAGCAGGCTCCGCTTCCACAGGCACATTCTCCAACGGCACCACCGGCTCTTCAACTGGTTCGAGCTCCGGATCTAGCCCCAGCTCTGGTTCTGGCTCCGGCTCTGGCTCTGGCTCTGGCTCCAGCGGCAACTCTTCTTCCTCATCGTCATCGGTTGCTACCACTAGCGACGCCGGCCGCCTAGTCTCGATCGGCGCTACTATCGCCGCACTGGCCGCTGCTGTCGCCATGATCTAAGGTGATTTGAGATTCGACAATTAAACGCCAGATATACTCTTAACCAATAATATCTTCGTTCGCCCGTCTCGATCATCCTAAAATGTACATTGTCCATAGTTGGTCGAGCACGGCGGTATACCTTTTTTTTTTCTTTCTCATATCATACTATTTCATTGTAATTAATGCCAAGGACTCCTAGCTATGACAGCGGAGAGCGGCTTTTTTTTTTTTCCCCTCATTTACAAATATGCTTTGTATTCTGGGTTCATGTGTTCTGTTTTATTTCCCCTTTTTGCTTTACGAAGACTTTTTATTAGATTATCGGCATGGCACATTGTTGCAAGCCACTTGGGTTCCTCCTGCCATGAATGACTCTTTTGCAATACGCAGAGAGCATGTCAATAGACGCCTCTTATTTTTGAAAACATATCGACTTGAAGCTGTATCGGAACTGAAGAACCGGACTGGCGACATTCAGTAACTCGCATCCCGTCATTGTAACTAGCCTGCTGTGGCTGTGCTGTTCCCGTCTCAAATTAGAGTTTATTATTGTTTTGCGTCGTACTGAGTATAATTTCCTCGCGTCAGGGACCAACGAATCTGTCATCTGACGGGGGCTCACGCCATATATATATGAACATAAACTTCCCTAATGCGGAAGTAAGATTGATAGCATGAACATGAGACTAATCAGGTTAAGTGGTCGCTGAAATATGTTTCAATCAACCCTGTGATACCAGGTAGTCCACGCTTAAGAAATTGTACTACTACTATGTAGAGGAATATTAACAAAGTAGCTATATATGCAAGGTAGAGAGAACTCATCAAAACGAACAACAGCCATTGCTTTGGCTGCTGAGTGCTAGCAAAGAATAAAATCAAATCTAGCCAAATCATTAGATAATAAATTAGTATAATCAACATAATACAAGGTATTCACTCGTATTCTGGTGCATCGCCAAAACTAGGAATGTCCTGTGAACAGTCCCAACTGCGTGAATATGCGATTTTCGGCAAGAATCCCGCACGCAGCCCATCCTGGTAGCTAAATAGCGGCGCGGTTTCTGTCTTCCAGCTCCAGTAGAACCAACCCCACGTATGCTCAAACGCCTCCATCTGGGCATACGCAAAGGCCCGCAAAAACGCCTTGTAACCGTCTGAATAACTATCGAGCCCGTTGTTTATAGCGTTGCACGTGCACTGATCGTCCTCTGTTGGACACCTCGCGGTGCCGTCAAATGTGCCGTCCCAGCGGGCGCCGACGTCGACGCCGTTGAGGCTCCGCGTGCAGTCGTTGTCAGCCACGGACCATTCGCCGATCAGCGTTGGTCCGAAGTCGCTGATGAAGTCGGTGCTGTTTTGCTTCCACATCTTGCACACGTAGGCGACCTTGCTGGCGCGCGGCATGCTGAGCTGACCGTTGGCGAAACTCATGTACATGTGTGCGTCCATGCTGAGCGAGTCGCCGTAGCCTTCAAATGGCCCCTTCCAGGCCTCCACGGCACGGATGCCGTCGCTCATGACCTGTGTGCTTTTGAAGCCTGCATCCTGCACCACGCTGAAGGCCTCCTTGGTCCAGTTCGTCAGCGTATCTGTCGGGATGGATGGGGACGGCTCATTGACCAGGCCGTAGAAGACGACGAGGTTCGTGTAGCGCTCTTGCGCGAAGAAGGTTGCTAGCTGCTTGTGGATGTCTAGGCTGCGCTGGCGGTTGCTCTCGTCGTCGTCGTTGAGTATCCACGTGATGTCACCGGCGCGGCCGCTGTGGTTCCAGCCGTTTTGGCTGCCTGGTAGGCTGTGAAGATCCAGGTTTACGCGCAGGCCGTGTTTGCGCGCCCACTCGATTCCACGGAGGAGATAGCGCCAGGCGACGCCTTCGAGGTACGGATCGCCGGAATATGTACGGATGGCCCAGTATGAAAAGGAAATGCGGACGTGGTCGAGTCCAGCGGCGGCAATGGCGGCAAAGTCTTCTTCGGTGATAAAGGTTGCGTAGTGTTGCTCAAGCACCTGCGACGCATTGCTGCCTAAGTGTTGCATCAGGGTATATTCGTCGATAACGCCCGGGTAGACGAATAACGACGGCGTGATAAACGGCTCTAATGAAAGCCAGCCACCAATGTTGACGCCACGAGCTGGGCGCGCGAGATATGAGCCCCAGGTGGTATTTAGGAACGGAACCTGCTCATTGGCTCGCACATTGTTGTCCCAGGTAGAGTTGAGGCCGGCGATGGACAGGTTGCCTACAGTCACGGCAGTCCATGTGCAGTTGAAGTCGGTGGTGTCTAGCCAGGTCGTCATGTCCAGGTAGGTTCCTTTGACGTCGTCTGGGATGTCGGTGATCTGAGCGCAGGAACTGTCGGCGCCTAGCTCAGTAATAGTGCTATCTCTATTTACATCGCCGTCAGAGGAAAAAGTCAAGCTGGACGTCGATTTGTTACTTCTGGAGCCGATGATGTGCTTTGAAGCTAAAATACCAACAATGATGCCGAGCAGTATCAGTGTTCCTAGGACCGAAGCACCGATGATTACTTAGGAGTGTCAGAGTCACATGTTAGTTGAAGAAACAGATAAGACGTCTCTCAAGGCACTTACGATGTCTCCGTTTCCTTCTGACAGCAGTAGGGGCTACTGCAGTCTTTGTGTCAACTGCGGGCATTCCCTTAGAGATCTCTGCCGTTGTTGAGGGCGGCAAGATACTGGCCCGACTATTCATGGCTGACGTATTTTCTGGTCTGCCAACAGCCCTCTCAGGCCATAGTTTCTTGAGTGCGTCCATGACGACAAAAGCTGCCGTCAGTAATGATAAAAGATATTAAGAAGATTAAAAATCGTATAACATATATATATATGAAAGAAACAAGAAGCTGTCGATACAACGACAGTTGAAATGAGAGACTTGTATGCCGGCCAAGCTTGTTCCTCACTCTGATTTCTAGGCTTGTTTCGATACGGCTTGGAATGGAGAGGAAGAGCAGTCTTGGTAGCTAACGAAAGGAACGTAAGGCATGGAGAAAAATGTGTCCATCTAAGAGAGAAAGTAAATAGCGAGTGACAAAACGACGGAAAAAGATGGACTCCCGAGTCCTTTTCTTCTCTTTACTCTGACTTCTAGGACAAAGCCTTTTTACCTATATATCGGAAGACAGAACTGAAAACAAACCAGTGGATAAGAAAAGAGAGAGGAACAGATAGATATCCCAGAGGCCGAAAGCACAGCACGGCATTTCCGATCTCCTTTCTCGACTTCTATCCAAGCAAAGGCATGAAGCGCCCTGCGCGCCCAAAGCTTTGGAAACTTTGGAGCTTACATCTTCTCGGTGGTTTTTTTTTGGGGGTCTCTAGAGTACCCTACCTGCATACAAGTGTACTAGAGATCCTTACAACAATAGGCGAGAGCGAAGCAAGAGAATGATATTTTTTTTTCTCTTGCTCTTGTCAGACTAAGTAACAAATGCAGGAAAGGCGCTGTGATTGCCCAAGAACACATCGGATCTTTGGTCAAAGCTCTAACTGTTCGTTATGCTTGCTTTCTAGGCAAAGTCCGTCAAGACCCTGTTCACGATGTACCATGTAAATGATACTAAATGGCTTCCTTCCTAGCTTGAGCCCATAAGTTTGAATTATACCTGATACTGTGATTTCTTTGGAAGGCTTAGTAATACAGTAGCTCTGTTATATATATTCATCCTTGAAGACTTTCATAGCCAGTCCGAGATTGTTTCTTAGTCATCAAAAGTCACTTCTTGTCACAATAGACTTAACCTACACTATAGAAAGAAGCTAGTTCGAGGCAAACAATATGCGGAAAAGAAAACATTGGCGTGTGTTTGGGGGTTTCTTCTTCTTCTAGTTTTTTATTATCTTCATTGTGCGCGGCTTCTCTTTCCGGCTTGACTGGGAACGAGGCGTAGTATCTTGATCTTATATGCCATTCAACTTGTCTGGCTAACTGATAGGAATAATTGCAAGCTAATCCCAAATTTTGGCCAGAGGTTCATTCACAGCTTTAATAGAGGATAAAGAGAGCGTTCAATCAATATCTCAACCAGTAGTCAGTCTACTGTAATGAACAAAGTTCAGCAAGCATTCCAAAGGCAGGCGTTCTCTGTGGGTCGTATCTGTATAACGTGTACGGCCCATCTGTCAACCAAAATGGCACAAATTTATAAGTCGTCAGGCACCTAGTTCGTTGCTTATGACTTAGTACTTTGTGATCGCCCTCGTTTATTTGTTGTCTTTTGAAAGAGCTGCATGATTATCTTCTTACCAGTACTATGTGAGATATTGAAACCTTGCCAGCTGCCAATATATAACATGCAAGCTCTGGCAGCTGGTCATACGGTATTTTTACAATGTTATACTGTCCGAAATACTGTGCAAATACGTTTGGCAGACCCTAACCCTATTAGTATAGTTATTGAATGTATTATTAACTTGGACTAAGTTGTGGATGGGAGAAGACTGAACCTGATCCCGGAAACAAGGCACTTGACCGCAGATAGCCGACACTGGACAAATGAAAAGCTAGTATATTTGAGCCACATGATATTAGACATAGCCCTCACGGCAGCTATATTACAGATGTGTATTTTCGCATAAAGTACTCGTGCAACACAACACATACCCACATACATATAAACCTGTACGTAAGAACCGAGAGTGCGATATACGAGCTGTGTGGCCAAAGCTAAGCCAAGTCTATCAAGAGTCGGGATACTTGTACATAGGGACTTATTTGAGATTGCGAAGAATCGTACCCTTGGAATCAAGGATCCAACTTACTTGACGCTGATTAAGCAAATCATAGAGTAAATATGTAACAAGACCAAGGAAAGAAAAGAAAAAAAAAACCAATCAAGATCGTGACCATTAAAGAAATCCAAAAAAAATTAGAAAGAGACAAAAATGCAAAGTACTAGTAAAATTAAAAATTTGGAGACTACAACAGTTATCCGTGGAATATCCCGACACCGGAGATTCAACATGAATGGAACAAAGAAATAACCTAAAGTATTTAACTATTTGAACATCAATAAAGTCGGCTCTTCCCGTCCATGAAAAAAAAAAAAAAAAAAACGACATTCCTGACGAGGGATTGGTCGTTGCGAAGATATGTAGATTATCCTAGATGTACTTTTCCTGATCGATTTTTAAACAAATACTAGCACGTCTGTATCCTTATACGGCCAACTTGCCCGCGGAGAGCCGTTTTGCTTAGTATATAAAAAATATCATAATGATCGGTGGTTGTTTTGGCTGTGCTTCCTTCCGGACTTGTGGAGTCAGTCGTTACATAGTGGTTAAACGTTAGTCAAAGGAGGGGCGTGGGCCTAATAGGAAGATATCAGAACTTGGCCTTATCTATCTCTTAAGCCCATATCCTTGGAAGTATACGGCACGGAAAGGCGAAAAAGAAAGAGGTGGTGTAAGACGGAGATGGAAAAGAAGCTCTGTTAGCTTTTTTTTTTTTTTTTTTTTTTTTTTTTTTGGGGAGGGGGGATCAGCAGTAGCTCAGATAACGGTTATTTTTCTCTCATTTAGAGAAAGGGGAGAAGATGAACAAAGCGTGATAAAGAGACGGAGGATGGAGAACCGAGGAATTGTTGGTTGGAGGCTGAGACTTGGGTGTTGAAAGACAGTACTATACTTGGAAATTTATATAAAGAGCTTGATGTCCTATAAAAGCTTGTACTTCATCTGGCCCTCATTGAAGAATCACAGCTGCTATCTTGCGTATATATTCTTAGCGATATCTAATTACCATATATTACTAATCAGCTATACACATATCGACAGCATGGGAATAATTCGCGGACCTGAGAATCCATGGAACGAGACTCCATGTGTTCGTAGCGCCGCTCTTTCGCGTATATCTGGCTGGTAAGACTTCTCCCGATCTGTCCACCTAAAAATCGGCACCTTCCATAGTACTGATGCTCTTCGTCCTCTTCTTTCCTTATTACAGCAACGTCTGGCTTAAACTCGACAACCTCCAGCCTTCCGGATCCTTCAAATCTCGCGGCATCGGATACTTTATCGCCCAAACTGCCGCCCAGCACCATCTTACCAACCACACAAAACCGTCTATTACACCACACCGCACTGTCCACTTTTACTGCTCGTCTAGCGGCAACGCTGGACTTGCATGCATCACGGCAGCTAACGCCATCTCTCTCCCGGCTACCATCGTTGTGCACTCGCGTTCGTCTCCGTTGATGGTTGCTAAGCTCCGCGCACTGGGTGCGACCGTACATGTCGCCGGTGATTCATGGGCCGACGCCGATGCTTTCCTGCGCAGCTCGTTATTGGCGTGTGATCCCATGGGCGTTTACGTCTCCCCCTTCGACCATGCTTGGGTGTGGGAAGGGGCGGAAAGTGTGGTGGACGAGGTCGTTGAGCAATTGCATGGCGTGCAGATTGATGGGATCGTCTGCAGTGTCGGCGGTGGCGGATTATTCAATGGTATTGTGCAGTCTCTTCGGCGACACCGTGCCTTGGGCATCTCAAGTGTACAAGATACACGGGTATTAGCGGTGGAGACAGAGGGTGCCGATAGTCTGAACGCATGTGTTAGAACAGGCGGATATGTGGCTTTGGATGGCATCACATCGATTGCGGCCTCGCTGGGAATCAGACAGGTGGCGCGGCGCACGTGGGACCTGTTCAATGAAGAGGGTGAGAGAGCCAAGAGTGTTACTGTGAGTGACGCAAGGGCGGCTATGGCGTGTGTAAGCTTTGCCGACGATGAGCGCATGCTAGTCGAGCCATCATGTGGGGCGACTTTGGCAGCGGCGTATGATGGGCTGCTAGAGACGTATTTTAAGAATGATGGCAAACTGTGGCAAGACCACAACATCGTCCTGGAAGTATGTGGAGGGTCTGGCGTGTCTCTGAATATCTTGGAAGAGTATCGTGAGACATACTCTAGCTCAGGGCTAGACAACAGGCTATGCTAAGAGTGAGAAGTCGAGGCTCTGGGAACTGATTGGCGTTGCATATGTGATTGGTCCTACTAGCTGTTTATGTTGAGCTGATGAGGTGCGTGAAAAGAAGACCAACAACGCCTGTGTATCGTGAAAACAGTGAAGTGTATGAATGGCTCAAAGTATGGACTAAAACGCAGGTCCCTAGCATGAGTACTGGCAGTACAAGATGTTGTAAACAAGAAGCATTACGTACGAAACAACCAGTAGAAACGCCCTCCAACCTCCTCCCCCTTACTAATCCGCCAGCACTAAATTCATCAAACAACCGCCGCCTTGTCACCGATTCGATTTGTTCTTGGACGAGGCCTTCTCGGCACGAGACTTTTCGACAAACTCCCGTATAATATTCTGCAGATCTGGGTTCCGCCGCGTCAAAAGCAACACATCATCAGTCGTGACGGTGGTACGACCAGCATGATAGGCAAAGTTTTCCAGATCGACAGCCGTGTTTTCTGTGCCATCAGTTAGCACCAAGAGACCGTTGCTAGCGTACTAGAAACAGAATACCAACTAACCGAGCAGAGTCCAGATCATCTCTGTCAAGGCGCCGATGAATTGTGGCGTGGCGCTACGATCACGCGTGAGAAGCTCATCGTCTACGATCTTACCGATGGCGAACCACAGAGCAGTTTTGAGACGCTAGAGCAGTTAGCATTGAGGCTCAGATTGACTTGTCTGCATTGGAAAATATGGGCTTGCCTCTTGTCTTGTTTCATTCTCGTCCATTATCCGGTTATAATCAAGAAAACACAAAGCCCTGTTGGTCTAGAAAGGCGTCGATTTCTCAGTGACATATGACAACAACGTTAGCACTTCCAAGTTAGGAAGCGCTGCTGCTCTCCAAGGGAGCTTGGATGCCAACTGGCAGACGGCAGGTGGCAGGTGACAGGCGGTGTCGCTTTTTGATCAGTTTTACTAATCAGAATATTTCAACTGACTGAGATATGCAAAAAGTGACTTCTGTAGCTCATCCAGCTGTAGCAGCTTCCTGCCTACCATATAGTATGTTCTACATTGAAATTATGTACCCCGATAGTGCTACTACTAATAGTACTATCTTCAATGCCTGCCCTTCCAAACTTTGTCAAAACCGTGGACTATAGTTCGCCCGGTTTCTTTCTACATTCCTCTCAGCGATCGGTCGAGAGAGAAGAACATATACACTTTATCTTGCGAGCAGAAAGCGTACTATCAAGGAATCCAATACCAGCGTTAATGGCTCTATTTGTGAATGCGTTCTAGTGTTTAGTGGCCTTCCATATCATTATGAAATATGGTACTATCTTGTCTGGAGTCAGTCGGTGCTGGTCACTACAAGTTAACAGCTTCTGGTGGTGGTATGATGCGGGCTGTCAACCGGACGCCGAGTGGCTTTGAGTCGGCAAAGACTGAGGAGGCCATCTGAGCTTCTACTGAATCCGCATCGTGTGACGATGCCACAAGGAAGCCACCCAAGGAAGCCACTAGCAGTAGGATACTTTTGAACTGTAAACAATGGGAGCCTTAATACTTTTACTTCACATATATATATATATATATATATTACCACACTTCCATTACGCTTGACAACCCCAACTTCACGCAGTAGACTTCGGCCCATCCTAGCTCAGATGTTTTGTTCAATGAACGCATCGATTTGTCCATGATACTCGGCATCTGACTACGATGGAGGGACGAACGGCACACAAATTGAAACGACAGCTTCTAACTTTGGAACAACAATGCGAATAATTATAACTGAAGATTGAAAAATCGGAACAACGCGTCAAGAAGCAGAACGAATGATACTCCCGCTGTCGCTTAATGACAACTTCGACAGATACCACTCCATGAATTACCATTAATGTAGTCACAAATGCCGTCTTCACAACAAAGGATATCGTCTCTAGACCCAAAGGCTACATCTACCCCAAGCAGATGGTGCCATGGACTAGCTTTTTTTGAACAACAGCAGCAAATCGGGACCTTGCTGGCTGAGGTGCCGTTTGAGTCAGACTATTTTCCGAGCCGGTCCTAGCTGAAATATTTCCGTAGCGAGCTGCCAGCAATACTAAATCTTTATTGGTTCGAGCGTGACAAAATTGTGGAAGTAGTCTGAAGACTTGTTACTGGGGTGTGCAATAACGCTATCCTGCGAGAGCGCTTCAACTAGGTTTGGGAACCATAACAACGTCGGGCATTTGGGTAACGTCTGGCAAGAAAGCGAGGCGGCAGCGGCAGTTGATTACTTTACTATACTGCCGTCCAGGCGCCCTTTGTTCCCGGTGCATGGATCAAAATGCTGGTTCTGGGTCTACAATACCCTAGATCGCAGCAGCCTCCCGGTAGTGGCTATCTAGGACAGGCCACCACATAAGTTGAGAAAAGAAGAGGTCACCACAGGCCTCAAAGACGTCATCAGCCAGACCGCGATGTCGCCAACAAGGAAGTCACGGACTTCGGCTTTGCAGCGAGATCACTTGCAGAATGCCCTCATGACACAGCTGTTCCCGTACATGATCTACAAGTGCATACGATTCGGCTACATCTGCACTAGGAAAACTCTGTTATTTATCCCGGAAGACCCTACCATAGCCCTGTACCATGTCAGCGTACTGCCGACGTTTTTTTTCGCAAAATTACAGCTTTCGTGTAGGAAGAGAAGTATAAGCACTTGGAGTATATAAGATTGAGAATTAAGAATATCAAGCGGTCGCCGATTGTAATTCGGCCAAAGGGCTGTCAGCTGCCCGTTGCGATTAAGTCTTATCGTTGAGGAAGACAATCGATCATGGAAGCGGCGATAGACAAGAAGATGACGCTTGCCTATTTGGCATCGCGTCGGAAGGCCTCGTGGGTGCTGCGTGCCCGAATGAAGAGCCACATGACCTTAAGTACATTAGCTAGGACGAGTTCCTGCTCTTGCTTCGCAATCAGCTGGCAACGGACCGCGGCAACGACGTCGACGTTATAACGCTCTATCTGACCGGCTTGATCGGTTCACTCGTTAAGGTGCGGCTGTCTACATATGGCTGTATGCTGGGTGCCACGGGTGTACACATCATGAACCTCTCATTCCTTCAGGACAAGAACAATGTGTACAACGCGCTTCGCCTGATCTAGGGTCGGTATGTGCCGATTGGCGTTTGCCTGATCGACTCAGTCCTGCCATACCGTTGCTACAGTGATGCATGATACCGCATATTCCTCAGCTGGGCTGAATAGTGCCTCACACTAAGCTATAAGCCTGTCAATCGTGAAGTTACGCTCATCGACTTCACATATTGTTGAAGTGGATGTCTCATGGTGACTGATTTTGAGCAATTCATGGTCAGCCCGTGCTCGCCCTCGACCGGCCCCGATATGAAGCGGAAATGCAGTTCGCTGCTAAAGGAGGAGACGTATCCTTTCACAGAAGAGCGGGAGCTGGCCATCCAAACTACAGGAAAACTCCTACAGTAGACAGTTGACGTTCTGGGAGCATACTCAAATATACCTCGAAACGGTAGTCCGTCCTTTCCTTCCTACATTACTCTCATAGAATGTACGTTACACAATATTTGAATTTATATTTCTTATACTTTATAGCATAGTACGTACTAGTTATTTTCGAGTCTGCCACGAAGACAGTAACCATATTATAGTTTCCCAACTTTGAACTAACGAGTAGTCAGTTATGCTAAGTGCTAGTTATTTCGGATTACAGTTGATAATCGACGTTGCTAAACGAGCTTTATGACAGCGAGAAAGGTGTTAGGTCCCTTGGTTGTCGATGCTGCTGTGGCTGCGTTGAGCCACAGTGACTTCAGTTCGATATTTCCAAGTCACTATTTTGCATACCCCCTGTCAGTTATAGTGTCCTAGGTCGAAAAACCATAGTCTAAAAGAAACGGCGCTTATCGGGTGGCGATGTCCCACTTTAATAGTAATCATCGGTTAATCGCATTGGCCAAAGTTTAGTATTCTGGCTTTTCTGGCCTTAATTAAGTGACAAAAGAAAGAAAAAAAAAAAGATCGTGATTTACCAACTGAACACAACACAATTTCATCACTTGCTTCTGAGAATTTGCCGTTAGACTTTAGTTAGAACTTAATATAATAATATTGGGGTATTTGACTTTTATTTTATTTTATTTTATTTATCACTTTCTTTCTTATTCTTTTCTGGCTGGATCTCTGCCAATTCGTCGAGCTTCTTCCTCAAGCATTTGCCTACCCTACTATCAAAACTCACGATCCACGCCGATCTACAGCTATTATCGTTATCGTTATCTAGCACGACGGGAAACCCGGAACGAACAGATTTATCGGATCCAGCATCTTCACCCTTGACCTGAATTTAATACTTTAATACTCGTTATTCACACACAACGTCATCTTTATTTTCTAATTCACATTCCAACATCCTCAACCTTGTCCCCATCCTCATTTTCACACAAGTCTACACTCAATAATCATGGCAACACCTACCGATGTACCGTTTCTAGACCGGGTCTCCAACAACATTGCCCTCACCCTTGCCGACTTGAACCCCTACAAGATCATCCGCATCGTAATAATTGTCGGTGCCTACGCTCTCCTGCGCCCACACGCCATGAAGCTCGCCGGCCGCCGCCAAGAACAGCAATTCGAGCGCGCATCCGCCGAAGACGTACTGACGGCCAACGACTTACGTGGTCAACTCAACATTCCAGACGCCGACGAAGACGACGTCGAAGATATCATTTCTCGCGCACAAGGCGGTAATGCAAACAACTCTTCTGGCAGTACTGTTGCTGCTACGGGGCCAAGTTGGGGAAAGAAGGCTCGTAAGCGCCAGCGCCAGGTCCTCAAGAAGTTGCTAGACCAGGAAGAGGAGCGGTTACGGCAGCTGCAGGAGGACGAGGAGGATAAAGATATTGCTGAGTTCTTACATGAGTAAGCTTTGGCGGGTGGAGTGAGCGGGTTGTGTGGGCGTTCACGGATCCGAGGACTCTGTAACATCTGAGGATGTACATGTGATTTTGGGACCCATCTTGTGCCCTAGAAGCTCTCTAATATTAAAGAATACACATGTCGATTTTACGCTTATCTCTTCTCGCTATGTATTCTATATTATGTCTTTATATTCAAGCTTGCTTCGTCTTGTTGGGGTTTATGAATTTCAAGGTTTAGAACCATACATCAGGTGCTTGTCAGATCGTTTGGAGATCCTTTTTTTATATTTAACACAAATGTTTTTTTTTTTAAGTGATCAATGGATGTCAAAAAAGTACACGAGCAGCATTAAAAAAAAACCACTGTATCAAAAAAAAAAAAAACGCCAAGCTTAGAAGTGCTGGCCAAATATATGACTTCATTTGGGAGAGAGGGTCTCGGCTGAATCATTTGACGTCGATTTTTCCAGTATATGGAATAATTCTTACCAATAGTAACATCTGCCGAAATGCTTGGAGCTATCGAAACTGCGATCAGATCGCCTCCCTCATGGGTTTTTGAAACGGGAAAGCTGTGGAACAGGCAGTGGATTTGGAGTAAATTAGGATAGTTGTGATGACATATGTAAGCGACCCTTACTAATAATGATAGGCGACTGTAATATAAAGACAAAGACTTACAGTCTGGTGATAGATTATACCAGAAATCCTTTCTTTTGAGGCCATTGGCTTGAGACCTAATGCCCACAATAAGGTCAGCTAATACTGATACCCGAGTGAATATTCCCGGGAGTTGAGATCTCGACTGTAGCGGAAGATGTATTATTACTACATGTTATGACATTACGAGAAACAAATCGAAATAAGGTGAAGATTAGCGGCATAGAGACTGTTAGCTTGTGATGGGACATGGCACGAGATCAGGCCATTTTGATAGTCTTATTTATTCAAATCAAGATGATGTGCAAGCTGAGAGGTACTACAGGTGGGAAAAGCTGGCAGCTTCCCTTGATTTCTGCGAAAAATCGCCTATCTTTTCCCGGGTTTAGGCCGTGGGGGCAAAGCAAAGACTGTACATATAAAGAGGCATAGTACTTGGGGCAAGTGATCAATATTAGTCTTGTTAAGATTCTTGAACTATGAAGATACCGGTGGTATATATTGTATATACAGCAAGTATATACCGAGCTAATCTAAACTTTCTCTCATCAATCCGATCTTCCGCCGTCGTTGTATTCATGACAGTTGGAATACATACAGTCTGGCACCTGGTGGCAGACCTAATACTTAGTTATGACAGCTGCCATACTGCTCGGCCCACTTACAACTACGAGCAACATGAGTTTTTCTGCTTTTAGAAATTGTCAATGAAGCGAAGTAAACAAACCAGATTATCTTCTTTCGTCAACCGCTGATTTCTTCTGCTTTAACGTGCAGAACTGCAGGCCCATCTGCCGGCCTTGGTCCAGGGCTATCTTTTGATTCATTGCTTTCTTACTCATCTCTCAGTTTGTCCATTAACTCAGAAACTCGCTTACTCAACGTGCTTGGTTACAAGCTTACAAGCATATAAGCCATGCAAGGAACTTCTCTGCCTCTGATGCTACTCTAACCAACACCAAATCTAGATCATCAAGTCCGCTTGTCATTTCTAGTCCTGGTCTGACTACCCGTACCAACCGACCAACTTTGGCCGCTACCATATAATGCAGTGTTCCTTGATGCAAATAAAGCTTCAATCTACCCATATATACACACAGCCCCCCCCCCCTCCCCCATCCTCTTGGTACCCCTTTCTCATATCATTCCCCTTTTTCTCTTCTTTTATTCTCCTCTCTCTTTCTTTTCTTCAATATGAAGACCCGATCTTCCCAGCATTATCTTGTTCCTGCATTACGGTCTCGTCGAAAACGTCTTCGTTCTCTTTCCTTATCCTCAGACAACAACGATTCTGATACCAGCACATATCACAACATGAAAAGTGTGGAACCTTCTGAAGAGGCCGTAGCCGATCTCATGGCCCGTCCCATTCTTGCTCAAAAAAAGACTGGCAGACGCTCCTCCAAACCATCTTCTTCTATCTTTACTACAACTGCTTCCACCCCTGTCCCGCATTTTAGGCTGCTTGACCTCCCTGTTGAGATCCTCATGCTCATTGTGGAATATACATTGGCACCTTCCCTAACTGCCACGCCTGGCACTGCTATCGACAACAGAGCCGTTACACTTAGCACCTGCTGTCCCTGCAGCGGCTCCAACCGTCTGCATCGTGAAGGTCAGAACTGCTATTCCCTTGCCAAACCTTCTCCTTCCTTGGCTCTTATGCGTACCAATCGCGCACTGTACGATCTAAGCCGTGCCTACCTCTACCGCCGCTCCGTCCTGCATTTTTTTGAAAAGTCTCGTAGCTCTGAAACCCTGCCACCCACAACATGTCCTGCGCTCCCCATGATCTCGCGTCATGGTGCTGACTACGTCCATGAAATAAAGATCAGCATGGACCTGCATGTGCTCCTAGACAGCAAAACGGCATGGCTACATCAGCGGTTAGTGCAGCTCAAAGCGGCGTTTCCAAATTTGCGCACTATTCACCTAGAAGTCTTCCCGGCTACCGGTGCTACCAAATCACATGAAGATGCCTTGGACGCTCTGGCAGATCCTATGCTACGCCATGTGTGCCGTGTGCTTATTGTTAGCATGTGCCTTGGTAGATATGAACACCAATGGACATTCAACACTGATGTCGGTGTCCGCGAATCACGCAACCTCAAACGCCATAAACGTTTGGCAAGTTCTATTGCTACGGCCCATCTCATCACTACTGGAACTCCTACTTCTTCTACCTGTACATCGATCGTGCCATCTCCTGTGAATAGCCCAGCCCAAAACTTCGCTCAGTTCCGTGACTTGCAAAACTCTGCTTTGCGCCAACTATTACGCGAGCGTCTAGCCTTTTTGCCGCGCTGGATGCTCTGTCTTGCCGAAAAGGAGAACAATGGCCGTCGGACAACAGCGGCGACAAAGGCAAAGCGAGAGGTCATTGTGGATTCTACAGACATCATGAAAGCTTTGGAGCTTCTAGAGCCAATTCACACGGTATCTGAACGCAGTGACTGGTGGTGGTGGTAAAGTTGGGTCAATGTGTTGTGTCATTGGTTGTGATTTATGGAAAGAAAAAAAAAGAAAAAAATTAAAATATATCGGACTAAAATTCGAATCCATTTTCTGTTTGTATAATCAAGTAGAAGGGAGGGAGGGGGGAGAATTAGGCATCAACGATTATAGAAACAAAGGCAGAAAAGTACACATTTCATCGTTGGCCGTTTTTGTTTTCATCTGGAGGCTTTTCTTTTTACTAGATATCTACCTTTTTTTTTTTTCTTTCTACTCTTTTCTACCTTCCCATTTATAGGCGTCTTCTATACAAAACCTTAATATGTTTCTAAAACTATCATTACATAGAAAGGGAACACACTTGATATATACATACATACACTACGTACTACGACTTCTACATGTAGTCTTTTACATTTATTACATATACTTAAACGAATGCAATTTCATACTAGTTTATAATTCCTCTCTATCTATCTACCTCTAAGTTGAAGTGGCATTACTATTGGACATAACTCTAAACCCAAATTTTTAAAGAAAGAATAAAAGTATTTCACTATCACTTTCTATTCAACCTTCTGCACCTTGATATTAATCCTGGTGATCTCTAGAGTGTCCATATCTACCAAGCAAAGCTCGTGCGTCTTGGAGAACGACGGGACAGTCACTAGACGGACAATCTGGCCATCAGGACCCTCGATGACCTTGGTTGCAAACTCCGGCTGGCAGCCTACGAAGTATAGATGTGGACAGTCTTTAAGCACGAACGGATCGTCATATTGGAAAGGGTAGCTGTCTGAGACGGAGATTGATTCTGTTAGCTGATGTTACAGTCGCTACGCCTTAATGTTGTGGAAGAGAAGGTTTCAGTCAACCGCTAACCGTGCATATGTGCACAGATGCTAAAATTCCGGTCGAGTGCTAGGGTGATCGCAAGCTTAGCCAGAGAATGGATATGGCCTGGAATTGGCAACATGCATTGAAAGTCGCTCTGTTACAAGACTGGATGGTATCACGAGAGTAGGAAACGAGAAAAAAAAAAAGGGAGATAGGAGAACCTAACAAAGGGAAGAAGAAGAGACTCTAAACTTACAAAGAGTATCGGGCGCTGTCGGTGCAATACAACGCCATCGGCACATGGCCTCCATCATGCCTAGTCGATCGTCGCTGCCCACATACTTGAACACGTCGTCTACGTTCTGACCTCCTGTACCAAGTATGCGCCAGCCATCAATCTCCGCCTCCCAAGGATTTGACACCGTATCGAACCAGCCGGGCTGCTGCTGTTGCTGCGTCTTATCCGTAGCAGCGTTTACCAGTGGATCTGCCGCATACTGCCGGCTTTCGGGGAACATGGCCATGTGGATGGGTTGCTGCGGATACGCGACGTTGGCCGGATCTTGTGGGCCGGGCATCAGCGTGACAGGCATTGACGGGAGAAGTTCGGCTAGGAAGGTGTCAAAAAGCTGGGATGGCACGGGATTGTATGTGCTTGAATCGTAGCCGTACTTCTTGACGGCGGGCTTTTTTACGTCGACGAGCTTTTCCAATGGCTCGTCGTTGGCAATAGAGTTGCCGGCAATGACTAGGCGGGAGATGCTGGCAAGATCAGCCTGAGATTCTGGATCGAGGGATTCGCCAAGCAGGAACTCGAGGAGGAGACTGAGCTCTAGTGCCGAGCTGGCGTCGTTGCCGGAAAACGACAGGCCAGAGACGATAGCAAGCTTGGAGGAGCGCTTCTTAGGCGCTTCGTCGCTGTCCATCTCGATATCGTCGTCGTTGTCGCTTGATGCTGGCGGCTTTAAAAGTGACCAGCGGTTTGGCTGTGGCGGCAGATCGGGGAACTTGATGTCGATGACTTCGAACTCGCCGTCGGGTGTCTCCGTGCCCAGGGCTGAGATGATGCAACCCGTGACTAGCAGCACCGAGTCCAGGGCCTTGCCGACTAGCAAAATACGGCCGGATTCATCCTCCAGCATGATCTTATCAGATCCGTCTTCCGAGTAGTACTTTTGCGTGGCGGGTGGTCTACTGAGCCAGCGCTAATTCTCTCCAGCTTGCAATATTAGTTTCCAGCATGTCCTTCTATCTCTGTCTGCCACTGTCTCTTTCACATTGTCTTATCAGGATACAGCCAGGCAAGTAGAACTTACGTCGTTAGACACATCCTCGAGAATGTCGGGCTTCAGCGCCATGTCCATGTACACTGTGCCCGTTACCCAGCACAGCTCGCCCTGGCGCATATCCAGCACGCGCTCCATCTTCTGTACCGTCTCGTCAGCGATAACGTTACCATCCCACGCTTCAGCGGCTAGTTGCTCAACCGTTGGCTTGATCTTAGTCAGCCGCAAGAAGTACATGTCACCATATTGCTGCTTGTACGAGCGGACCTGCGGCAGGTCAAAGGTGTGAAGGGGTCGGTACGAGGAGCTCGAGCGGTTTATGGAAGAAGCCGGCGGCGTAGATTCTCTGTGATGGAAGGCATCGTACGTTAGCTAGATGTGCCAATGGAGAAAGGCGATGTTTAACATACGAAGGGGCACATAATAGTCCTTTTGGGAGGTCGTCGAGCGTTACCATGATGGGCTGTTTTGGTGAATGGTTTGATGTGTGCAGTAAATAGACAACAGTCAGCTTAGTTTGGCGGGAAGAAAATAAGCTAAGCTAAGAAAATAAGGGCTGGTTGCAGTCGATTGAGCTTCAATTTAGGGCGGGTCACAGAATGTCATGGGTTCTGTAGAGGCGGCTTCTATTAGGCAATTTATGTCGAAAAGACTAGCAAGACGCTATATCAACAGCTATGACAGAGGTTTCAAGTATATGCATCGTTATATTTCACAGCATCTTTCTACCTTCTTTTTGGCATACATAAATAAGCTTCATATGCTTGACGCGTTGGATAGGTTAGACGCGCAGTTTGGCGTTAAGCTGTTTCGGTGACTTAACCCTTGCCAAGATAAAACCCCATCGGTGAGGACTCGTCAGAAAAAAATGCTCTTCGAAGGTGACTGACTGTACAATATCAAAACCCAATATACAAGATATTGTTGATTGGCAATGAGCCCTATCGTTAGGGTTAGTTGATCCATCCACTCACTTGCTATAAGAAAAGAATACTTTAACCACTTTGATATCTACTTGATAATCTATCGGAACATCACTTATCACTAGTCAATACATATCAATCCATTTGAACCATTTGTTTATCACAGCATCTACTAAACAAGTGAATCATTGCTACTCCCTACGTTGACAGATATACTGCGTGACTTTATAAGACCGACCATTAGTTTGTAGATTACGCATAAATTCTCAGCTTAGTAGACTCGAATAAAACATCACTACTTCTACTGTACATGTTATTACAATAGAACTTGTATAAATTTCTCGTCATAGTTAACTTCCAATCGAGTAATGATTTAGAAAAAAATGATTTAAATCACGCTAAACCACTTCAAGAAGATCTCGACCCACCTTCTATAATCAAATGGCGATAAGTTAGGATGTCACTTTGAACCACTTATTCTGTCTAATATCTACACCTCCTTCACTCTATTTCACCTAACTTTCACCAAACAAAGCCGTATCTTCATAGTTCAAGAAACTTAATAAAATTAATGATCAAAAAAAAAAACAAAACATGCCTCAAAACCCGCCAACCGTGGTCGTCAATGGCCTCACATACACCTTTCCTGACTACAGCTCTGGCATCCGGGACATATCACTTTCGCTCCCCGCCGGCAGCCGCACGCTTCTAGTCGGCGCCAACGGAGCCGGCAAGACCACATTACTACGCCTTCTAGCTGGCAAGCGCCTCGCCCCGGCCTCAACCATCTCCATTTGTGGCCTAGATCCGTTCACCCACGGCCTCGAAGGCGTCACCTACCTAGGCCTTGAGTGGGTGCTGAACCCCATCGTGCGCACCGATATTGGCGTCGACGAGTTACTGCGGTCTGTCGGCGGCGACGCCTACCCAGACCGCCGCGACGAACTGATTCATGTGCTAGACATCGATACGCGCTGGCGGCTACACGCCGTGTCTGATGGCGAACGCCGCCGCGTACAGCTCGCCATGGGCTTGATCCGGCCCTGGAATATCCTGCTGCTCGATGAAATCACCGTCGACTTAGACGTGTTTTCACGCGCCCAGTTCCTCAACTGGCTGGGCAACGAGACTAAGATTCGCCTGTGCACCATTGTCTATGCTACGCATATCCTAGATAACTTAGCCGGATGGCCGACCCACCTGGTGCATATGCACCTTGGTAAGGTCAAGGAATGGGGCGTAACTGAAGACTTCCTGCAGACTATTGATAAAGAGCAGACAAACTCTGGAAATAGCACTCTAGGAATGCTCGTCATGGGCTGGCTTAGGGATGATTTGGCCGAGAGGGGTCCTCGAAACGTTGTTAACATCGGCTCTGAAGGCAAGACTTACGGCTTTGGCGGCATCGAGATCGGGGGTTACGGCGACGAGTCATCGCACTTGAAGAAGGCCGAGGAAAGAAATTAGTCAAAGTCAGATGTTTGGTGGAGCGTAATGTCGTATCGCAATTTGTATTTTCATTTTTTAGATTTACCATGTATAGTGTTTAACAGCATAAAAAAAAACTACAAATATATAGCTAGTCACTTAGTATCCATCTCTAGACCATCATCCACACACTGAATATGTCACTATAAGCAATACTAAAAAACTGCAAATATAAGAAAGTCGTGGCTCATATTTCTAGCAGACTTGTTCTACAACTAATTATCAATCTAGGTTCGCCTTGGCAACAACCACGGCAGACCTAGACGGAGAGAAAGAAGATAAGAAGGGGAAGATAAAGGTGGAGATAAAGAAAAGAAAAGGCATAGAAAGCATGATATCCTGAACAAAACAGAAGCATGTAAGGCGTAAGACAGATACGGGTAGAGATAGGGAAACGTTGGTATAGAGACAAAATTGTAATCATCCCCATGATTAAGTGAGACTAGGGGAACAAGACAATGGAAGGCATGAAGCGATAAGTGGTTAGCAATGTACAACTGTGATTTACTGTACTTGGCTGACGATCTCGCTAGCACGGCCCAGTGACTCCACCATCTGCTGGCATTCCTTACGCCGCCGAACAGTGAAGTCGCTCTCTTTGAGAAGATCGTCCAGAGTATCGGTGCGGTACATGTTCTCAAGCAATTCGCGTTGCATCTCATCCTTGGTGAAACTATATAGGTTGTTAGCGTTATATTGCTAGAGAAGATGATGATTCGGATTTTTAGCTTACGAAACAAGGTTCAACATGATGGCCTTGGGAACCATATCGATCATTGTCCGCTTGACAATGTTGTAGTAAGAAGCAATAAGTAGCTCTAGATATATTGTTAGAGATCAGACTGGTAATTATCTTTTTTTCAAGGCTATGTAAACTTACTGATGACCTCAACCTCGATGTTCTCGCGCTCGGAGAGATTGCCCGAGGCCTTCAAAGACGGAGGAGGAGCCTCCATAGCAGCAGCCTTTTTCTTGTTCTTGGCCGCAAAGAAGCTGCCGAAGAAGCCGCTGTTACTATCAAGATCGACTCCTGGGCTGGCGGAGCGGACAGGGGTTTGGTTAGGAAGGGGTTTGCCAGTCTTGGGGTCGACAGCAATAGGCTTGGGGTTGTGGCGTTCGTTAACGATAGCCATAGCTCTATGGCCGTTTAGGAAATCGGGATGAGCGGTGTTGATGTAGCAGGATTCCATGGAAACGAGGTCCTTGACCAGCTTGTTGGTAGGGTCCATAGCCTTCTTGAAGAATCCAATGACAACGCCATGCACCTTCTCCTTGAGGCCAGGATAACGGCGGTATAGCTGCTTAGCAAGAAGCTGCGACAGAATGCGAACCAACTCATCGTAGACAAGGGATACACACTTCAGGCTGGGCTCCTCAAGTCTCTTGATCTGTTGCTTGACGATGAGCTCAAAAGCGGCAGTGCCGACGAACAAGGCAGGCGACGAACCCGAAGAGTTGTACAAGATAGTGCGGATATCAGCGTCCTTGACTACGTCAAAGGGATCAACAGCCTTAATACCGTTAGAGTACAGCTCGTGGAAGACGAAACTAATACGAGCACCACCAGAAAGCTCCAGGCTCGAGAGCTCAGTGTTATTACCGTCTAGGACCGTACGCCACTCATTCGTGAACTCAGTGATGACGTTGAGAATGATGTTGGCGCTGTTGCCTAGAATAGACGGACCCAAACTTTCAAGCTCAGCGGTGTATTTTTGTAGAGAGCTCGAGATGCGAGCCTTGATCTCGGGTAGAGTCTGCTTGATGTGCATCATTAGAATAAGATTGAGCTTGCGCGCCAGGTAGGGTGTACCGCAGTATGGGCTCTTATTACGGTAGGCTTTATGGTTCTCAAAGAAGTTCTTCTCGGCCTCCAGGGCAGCTTGAATAGGCTTTTTGTTATCGATATCGCGCTGGCCACGGTTGACAACGGGCACGTACCCCAGGCGTAGAGGAATGATGCGACCAGCTAGAATATCAACAACATCGGTGCCCTCGTCCATGAGATCGACCTTAGTCAGGACACCAATGGTGCGCTGGCCCTCGGGATCGACTTCACGGGCCATCTTCAGACCATCAGAGTTGGCCAAATCCTGGTTAGCGGCCGTGACAGCCAGAATGATAGCATTAGACTTGCCAATGTACTTCATGACCATCTCACGGATCTGGCGCTCGATATCACGGGGCTGGTCACCGACCGGCACCTTGGTCAAGCCGGGCAGATCGACTAGAGTCAAGGTCAGGACATTGGGCGAGTAGATGCGCAGGTTGATAGGCGCGGGCGAGATGCCGGCATTGCGGCCGACCTTAGCATCAGTCTCGCGAGTAATTTCGTCACGAATCTTGTTAAAGTCGTAGATCTTCTGGCCGGGCAGATGTAGGAACTCGCCCCATTCGTCGACGTTGGCGGCCTTGTCAGTACTGGAAGGAAGCTCTTCGGAGGATGAGTTGGAGCCAGCAGGACGGTTGATCAGCTGCAGAACAAGTGGTCTTCTAGTGACGATACCAGAACCTCTAGGTAGGCTATATACATAGAACGAAAGCGGTGGTGGTAGTTATATTAGCGACAGGGCGCACAACCGAGACGAAAAAGGCGGGCGGTGAAGGGATTATACGTACAAATCACGGCCAACGATGTTTTCCAAAACGGAACTCTTTCCACTAGACTGAGAACCTACAACGGCGATCTGGGGCAGATCGATAGGATTGTTGACACCCACGGTGGCGAAGACATCCTGCAGCTTGTTGACAAGTCTGTAAACACGCAGCGGAGCAATTGTTAGCGATGTGAGCTTCTAGCTAGCAAACGACCAGACAGCGGGGAGACTGGCACAGCGAAGAGTCCGGTTGGGGCGATGCTCACTGGATCAGGGCGGGATCCGAGATACCGCCCGTGGTAAGAGAGCTCATGCTGGGCTTCTGGCCGGAGAGCGAGATATAGTTGGGAGATAGGAGTGGACAGGCGCAATTGGCAGCAGAGGGTCGAGAATAGACGAGACTCGCGATCAGGACAGACGGTCGCAGCAGTGGTGTGTTTTTTTTTTTTCTCGGGTGCTGTTAGCGGTCGTAATAGTAGTGTAGTTGGCGTTTAAGATGAGTATATATTGGAGGGGAAAGCTGGCGAAGAGTACAAGCTGGACAGTTTGGACAGGGGCTCGGTTCCTTAGGCTAGCTGGCAGGTAGGTTGCTTAGTTTGGCTGGTCAATCAAGTTTTCGTTCAAGGCGAAGCGACGTAATTGTTATCAATAGCATTTCCTTTTCTCTCTAGTCTGTAGAAGCAGGTTTGAAACAGCAAAAGGGTCCTAATGGACGATAAATAGACCGAAATTCGGGTCGTTGGGCGTCGCAAACAAAACCCAAACAAACAGCCAGCCATAATTGTGCTGCCTGCCTGCCATTGGCGTTGCTGCCCCGTTGATGTACCGGTACCTGCTTGTCACGTATTTTTGGGGTTGGTTCATAAGTACTGGTACGCACAGATTATTGGCGAGTGGAACCCTTTTGGATAAGGACGTTTATTTGAGCTCAAACCACTATCACGTGCTGCTCTGCACTGTTTCCTTGTTGATGGTCAAGCCTGCAGCCTATTCAATGCTATAATAATAGAAAAGGTCAGAATATGCAAAGCAACAAGATCTTATATAGTTAGTTCTCTGTCCTTCATTAGGCATGTTTGGCCATATCCAGGATTCCCAAAGCGGCCATTTGCAATCTTGAAACTCTCAAACCTGACGGGAGAAGCCATAAGCGTCACTGCAGCGCAAGGCAGAGGCTCTGTATATTGGAAAGATATGCACTAGTACAACCATTTCATAGTATAGGTTATATATGTGTGTTTACTTGTAAATTCTACTACGAATTGGCTAGCAGCCGAGCAATTATCGCGCGCTCACCTCAACGGCCTGGGGCTCTCTATATACACACTCTCTTTGTTGGCCCGGTCGAACTAGCGATCTCTAGTTAGATATCAGGGCGCGGCAATCTACATTGTAATACAACAACAGCGTGATTGCTATTAGCGCCGTTGCCGTCACCGGCCAGCTATACATCTGCATGCAGTGTCACTAGTAGCTGTAATTTTGGAGCGGACGCTGCACGATTAGCGACGTCAGGCGATTCAACCGAGGAAAAGTACCGGGCATTCTGACATAGAAGCTGCTCTTCCGTGACTTGTATGTATAAAAACACATCTTTATACAGTCTTGTACAGTCTTCTAGGCCATGTGTTAGTCGTGATGTGCCAAGACCAGTAGTAGTAGTAGTAGTAGTAGTAGTAGTAGTAGTAGTAGTAGTAGTAGTAGTAGTAGTAGCAGTAGTAGTACCTAAACCAAGCTAAACTGAGGACTAGCATCTCGCACTTCAGAGGCATTTGACTACTAGTTTCAAGATAAATTGCAGTAAGCAATAAAATGTCAACCAGCCACTATATCTAAAAGAGACATAGCCGCTTCATACAGCGATAACTTACCCACACCACTAAATGCAGATAGGCCAGCCAAATGCCAGTCAGTATAAGAAGATTTAATGCCCCAAAACAAAGACCAGTGATTGCAATTTCCTGGAAAAAACAGAAGCTTTTCTGCCGCCATCTGGGCTATAATAACACAACTGCGCATTCATTCATCCATCCATCCATCCATCCATCCATCCATCCATTCATCGCCTTGCTATATCCATTTCAATGCTGTACATAAAAACATTGCATCTTTTGTATGTTAACCGTCTCCATCACCTGCTGATTCAATTCTAACAGCCGGGCTCTCAAGAATTCGACCATTAACACATTAAACACGGCTGCCGTATTGTCCAGTCTCGTCGCAGTCATTTTTCTCGGTCTGCCATATCGCAACGGCGCTTTCGTCTTGCCCTTGAAAGTATGTAGTGCTACTATTGTGTTTTTTATGCAGCTGCTGCTTGCTGGATGCGGTATCTAACTTACGTTCTAGGCTCCATATCAATGCCAGGGGTAGTAACATAGGCCAATACAATAACTGATAACCCTCGTCGACTCGCCGCTTCACCTATCCAACCTTCAATCAACCGATCTTCCATCGCCATATCATTCGTATCCAAAACTAGGCCGTACTTTTTGCGGTTCACCGCCGCTATCTATCCTCTGTTACACCTTTAATTCTGCCGAGGTCTATCGACTTGCGCTCTTTCAAAGGCCACTCTAAACGCACTCAGCTAGCCTGCTTGCCTTACCTGCCCCATACACCGATCAATTCCGGATAACGTCATTTCCCACGCACTCTGGCTCGGGATCCTCGCCCGCTGCCCCTCGCCCTGCTCGATTTACCAACAGAGCATCTTTGTGCTATTTTCATTACCAGCCAGGCAGCCCCGAGGCTGACCGCCAGCATCGCCACGATTCCGCCTTCCGAGGCCCCTTCTAGTCCTCAGGTGCTGGGCCGACGCCGCCGCACAGCAGACGCCGACTCGGTCGCCGGCCAGGTCTCTGGCTTACTCGCATCCGACTCCGACTCTGAACCTGCCGCCGAGCGTCCGTTAAAGCGCCAAAAGCCCGCCATGCCCCGCTACGGCGACTCAGCTGGCGCTGCATCTAACACTGTCGATAATACTGTCGGTGGCCCTTCGGCCTCGAACTCGAATGGCCACTCATGCTCGACCGGTGGCCCTGACGGGTCTCTACGAAACTTGAAAATTGCAAACATTATAAACGGATCCGCACCATCTAGCCCCACGTCTTCCCGGTCACAAGAGTATTGTGGCCATGACCGAGAAGAGATCACTCGCATCCTGATTCAAGCACTAGACGATCTGGGCCACCAAAAGCTCGCTTCTGACCTGGCTACTGAAAGTGGCTATAAACTAGAGACTTCCTCAGTTAGTGCCTTGAAGTCCAGTATCATAAGCGGCGACTGGGATCTAGCAGAGGTTATGGTCAATGAAGCTACCATCCAAGACTTACCAGCCGAAGCTCGTACTGGGATGCTTAGTCTTAGTGATGCACAAAACGACCTGCTGCTCAAGTACGAGGCAAATAAGGCACACCTCATATTCCAGATTCGCAAACAAAAATTCTTCGAGCTCCTACAAGCTAGTGATACATCCAAAGCTCTGAATGTACTGCGGTCCGAACTCACTCCTCTTGTTGATCATATTGGTGAGCATCGCCTCAAATATTTAGCCAGCCTTTTGATGTGTCCTTCGCCCGAAATAGTTCGAGAACGGGCGTCCCTCCCAGACAATATCCTAGATGCTCGAAAAGATCTTCTCAGTAGCATATCGGAGTGGATTTCTCCTGCCGTCATGCTGCCAGAAAAGCGACTCGGGAATCTGCTTAGTCGTCTCATGAAGGACCAAAACAATACCTGCCTATACCACACAAACCCGGCGCCACCAACTCTTCTCGAGGACCATTATTGCAATCCAGATAGGTTTCCTCGAGAACTTGGTATCAGGCTCAGCGAATGCCAGGATGAGGTTTGGCAAGTTGCCTTTTCTCACAATGGGCAGTATCTAGCAGCATGTGGCAAAAAGGGCTCTCTTGTCATCTGGAACACATCAAACTTTTGCCTTCATAAGTGTCTCAAACTTCATTCTAGTGGCATTGCCAATATTTCTTGGAGTCCAGATGATAGCAAGATTATCACATGTTCACTCGACAGAAGTGCAAAGATCATCCGTGTCGATTCTGGATCCGTCTTCAGCACCATCACAGACTATAATGAAGCTTTGAGTGGTTGTGTATGGGCTCCGGATGGCGAGTCATTTACTCTAGGTTCCTTGGACAATCAACTAAGCTTGGTAACATACAGCATCTCAGGAGTCTGTCTTGAAAATTGGGGTGCCAAGCACCGGACCGAGGAAATGTGTGCTTCTGCTGACGGCCGCCACTTGGTTGCTATGGACAATGAACAAAAGATTCACGTTTATTCGCGCAATGATCGCTTACTAGTAGCGGAGTTCCCTCTAGATTACAAGCCGGTGTCGATTTCCATGGGTCTTGATCCCGAACTCTTGTTAATCAACAGTCAACAAGGCGTCGTCTATGCGGTAAACCTTTTAACTAATACGCTCATGCAGAAGTTTGTTGGTCATAAAGGCAGTAAGTTCATAATACGAGCTAACCTTGGTGGTGCCAACGACCGCTATGTCACATGCGGGAGCGAAGATGGAATCGTCTTTATCTGGCATCGGTATACTGGAGTAGTGATTGAGAAGTTCGAATCTCACCAATTGAGAACCAATGCCGTCACTTTCAGTCCTCATGGTTCGCAGTATCTCGTATCATGCAGTGATGACGGGTTTGTCAATATGTAAGTGTCTCGTCTCTAGTCCTTTTCAGCCGGCTATCTAATAAAATTTACTGACATGTGTGTTTGTTTGTGTTCATCATAGTTGGGTCAGCAGCCAAGAACGCAACAATCTCATTCAAAACCACAAGAACGGTAAAAGCTCGGTTGAGCGGGCTCAGCGGAACGGTAATGGCAATGGCAATGGCAATAGCAATAGTAATGGCAATGGCAATGGAACTGGGAATAGCAGCAATGGCAATGGTCACGGTAATGCGGCCTACAGCACCAATACGACAGGAGCCGGAAGCAGTCATAATCGGCATTCAGTCTGGGGCGTCAACCCTTCTGATGGTGTGTAGTCACCTATATCTTAAAGTATGTTAGTAAGTCGACCGTATATTTACTGAAATACTTCTTATATGAGAAACAATATCTATTACTTGCATATCATTTTCAAATAGTACCATCTGCTTATATGAGTTCTTCTCTTATACAATGAACATTACAAACTTCGAATAAATATACCTGGACAAAAATTGTTCAAATACATGACTATTGCCTCATTTTTCTCTTTAGTCAAGTTTGACTTGAAATATAAAAAGCGCCTCTCTTATGAAACCCTAATTTATTTCTTTCAGCAACCTCAGGCCGAGGAGGGAAAACCAATAACCAGAAGAAGAGAGGCACAGTATCATCCGACGTTCCAGTTATCTCTCGGCCTTCACAGCTGGAGAATAGAAGAAACAATTTTTTTTTCTCATATTCGGAACATATAGAAGAGTGACGCGTCTTCTGAATAATTCTCCGGCTTAGTCTTTTTCTTCCTTGTTGTTTCACTCTGCTTTAGTTCACTTCTTGGGTGTTTATATAAAAGATGGAACAAGGGAATGGGGTTATTCATGATACTACTGCTTTGGTCTTTATCAACTCATTACTCGATTAGAAGATGCCGTAGCTCAAGTGGTAACAGGAAAGCTGATACTCAAGTGTAAGCAGATATCATGAAAGAGGACAAGGGTCTTGTTACCGCATGATGTCGTTTTCACAGCATAGGCACCTGGATTATTAACTTGATCTCCATGCTTGCAAATATAACCTAGGTTATCATTTTGAGGGTATAGTTTTTCACGGCTGGAAATTTTTTCTGGTGTTCGTGGAAGCTCGTGAAACGCAATGAAAAAAAGAAACATGAGAGAACGTCTCTGTGTATTAGGTATCTTTTCTATGTAGCTACATCCCTATATCATCAAACATAGATAGCTCCTCGTAACTATATTACCACTGCTTGTCCAACTTGTATAACGGCGACTTAGAGAGTCAGTCTCTGGGGCCGTTAAATGAGTTAGTTAGTATACCAACCTCCGAACCATTATTACACGATCAAGGCTGTATTGGAGAAATCGAATAACTATGAAAAAAGGGGGGGGTGAGGACGAGGCAACCGAGATATTTCGGCCGAAATCAAATCCCAGAACTCATCACAGCAGTAGGCAAGAAGACTGTTTCTAGTTTTGTTCTAGATCGATATACAAGACGTGCCTTTCCTTTGCAGATGCGAGGCTAACACTATGTAAAGCAAGCACATCCCAACACAGAGTAATCAACGCCCAAATTTGTTTCACTAATCAAAACTGCACATCCAGGAAGACTCTCCATTAGGGATTATCCTTGGGCCGAACATGCAAAAATGCATTGTCTGTGCAGGGAGCGTGTAAGAAGGGCCAGCATTTGCATTGTCATAAACCACGTTATATTATGACTAAGTAATAGTATCTATCACCAGGACTAGCCAGCCAAGCCGGGTGATATTCAAGCATTGCTGTGTATATGCTATAACATTTTTCTATCTGTAGGCAAAAAAGGACATCATCGGCTAAACCAAGTAAATATACTCGGTGGAAACATAGAAGAAGCTCTGACATTTATCTTGATTTTTGCTTGAACGCATGATCAAAGGATATTACTAGTACATACTATAATGCTAATACTACTACTAGCAGGCATAAGACTAACAAGCGCACGTTCCAACACCAGATTTTTGCTTGTGATTTCCTCGAGCCGCAGTCGCCCAGCCGAAAGAGCTTTGCCTCCTCCTTATCAGACATAATGAAATAGTCTTGTTATAGCCATAAATGGCCAAGGAACGACAATTGGAAGAGAATTAGAAAAAAAAAAGTATATTCTTTTTTTTGTGTGTTTGCAACTTGTGCCCTTGCATGAACACATTGCTTTGACCGGCTCATGAACTAAACGAAACGGCAATAACATGTAATAGTAACCTGATTTTCTTTTCAACCTGAGACGCAACAAGAAAAGAAAAAAACAAACATAATATACTAACTCGTAGCACCCTACTATGGCTCTAAATCTGGACTCGGAGTTAACAAGTGAACCACTAGGCCGAGAATCAGCTCTATAGCAAAAGAAGAAGAACTGCCAACGATAGATAGAGTAGTTACATCAGTATTAATAATAATTGTCGCCCCCTCTGGCTTGGAAGCAATAATGGTAGTAACTACTAAAAGTTTATATCCGTTGATTTTAATCGGAGTAATTTTCTCTCTCCGTCTCAGTGTAATATTTGGTCTGGTTTGTTGTTGTTGTTTTTTTTTTTTTTTTTGCCCCAGGACCGTGACAATGAAGCTGTAGCGTTGCAGTGCTAAAGGTTCATGATAGACTAGCTTCATATTCTTTATCAAGTTGTTTCTACTACGTTTGTATCTGCTTGATAACCTGCACTTATTACCTTAGTGATCGAAGGGTTCAACAAGGTCAAACCCCCTCCCCCCCGCGAAAGAGCGAGCGAAACGAGAGGATGCCACAATGGATCAAACTTGACAACGATAACAAGCTAGAAAGCGGACGCGATATTTTGGTCTCCAGACCTCGCAGAGTTTTCTCTAGAGTTAGAATGCTGGATTGACAGCTTACTTCTCTATGATGATTGGTTGATATCTACTAACTACCAGTCAACTACGTGATCGGCAAGTCCTTCTTAATAATCTTGGTATCTTACTGGCCTTCAGTCTTCTCGAGCTAATGCAGGGGGTGGAGGGGGGAGAAAAGCACTTTTTTACTCTCATTTTTGTTCGTCTGGGATCAAAGTATCAAAGTGGCCGTTACTCTGAAACAGACAATACAAGGAAAATAAAATACAGGTACTACAAAATCCAAAGTCAATCGAATGTTCTAATATGATGATGAAAACAGGTAATAGTATATATAATTCATTGTCTCCGTGCTTATACAGACGATAACAATAGAGCGGGTTGAATATCACAATTAAAAATAGTCTGACATGAACTCCAACAAAACAAGGCATGCACATATATCTGAGTTCTCAACCCTCACGTTGCCTAACTCTGGTAAGTGACTCTTTTAATGTGATTTGCTCACTATCACCCGTTCCACCTATCGAGTCAGAACGGCAGTTAATAACTTGATATGATGGGTAAAGGGGGTTAAGTTACGGGAGTCCGAAAATCCAAATGACGATTTCTACCTTTAGGGAGGTAAATATTAGGGTTATCTCAGTTTTCGTTAGTCGGGTTATTCTTGAATATAAGTAAAAAAAAAAAAAAATTAAAAAATTGACCCTTTTCCTTGCTACTATATAGGCGAGACTGATCATTTGTTCACCCAATTTTTTTTTCTTTTCTCTATCACAGGCTAATGAAGACGCTGATCAGACCTGTCAGTGTAAGCAAAGCATAATTCGCTTGAATTCAAGAGATAGAAACTCATATCGTCAAGGTAGTATCCGGTGACTTCGGTGAGAGGAAGGGGCAAGAACACAAAGAACCAGAAGAGATACTGATACGAACGGGAATAAAATTAAGCTGCAGTGTAAAATTGGCAAAGAAGAACATGCGTGCATTTTACGCCACCGTCGTGATAATATTGCCTAACACCCCAGCCAAATGCTCAAGATAACCTGGAGTCTCATTCCCATATCACATTTATTTGACATGGCCAAGGATGACATGACATGACATGACATGTCATGGAACATCATGTGGCTTTGGAACGCAAAGAAGTCTGTCTGTTGTTGAAGAGAAGCAGACGAACAGAAAAAAGTCACTAGAATGTGACTTCAAGCTTACAAAGGACACCCCATCTACAGGAGTCATTTCCCGGGATAGTCACTCACGCTGAAAGCGATAGTCGTAGTTGGACAGGAAAGGAAACTAGGACAGTAGATAATGCAAAGGCACTGGTAGTGAATTAGTAGTAGTAGTAGTAGTAGTATATTTGAATGCTATACTGGTATTTTGAACTTGACAAGAGAGACATTGCAATAACTTTTTATAAGTCTCTTTTTGGTATTGTCCGCCAAGTTGAGAGAGCGTGACGACAATTTACCACCAGGGAGACGGACTCCTTTGATGTTGTTATCTTGTTCTCATTTGCTTCTTATAGTTATATGGGTTTTTTTCTTATGTAAAGGTTCCGCCAAAAGCATCCGAAGACAAACAAAAGAGTGGTGGTATCAGATATCGTATATGACAACAAGACAAGAAGAATAGATTCATAGGCGACGAATAAGAGCCTGTTATTGTCGATACTACTACTAAAAGAGAACATGTCAAGTTTTCGTTTGACGTTGGTAGAAAATATGATCTCTAATCAGAGATGATCTTCTTTTTTGCTTACTAATATAGATACAATGTTGGCATCCTGTTCTCCTCCCTTTCTTCTGTCTCTTTTTATGATTGTAATTGTATATATATTTAATGTCTACTGGAAGTCTTTTTATGATTATATGTTATTCGTTTTATTAACCTGGAGTTTAATAGTAGTAGTAGTAGCTCAGAGTAACAGTCTTCTCTTTCTCATAGCCTGCATCCTTTTCGATGATATATTCTTTAGAATTCTTAAGGAAGAATTAATACATATATATATATATAT
>LXGT01000148.1:0-74202 GCA_001640655.1 Endoconidiophora laricicola | reverse complement strand
GTCACTACTGACCTCCTGCTCCCAGGGTTCTGCTCACTGGGACAGGAGAGGCACCTTGGTAACATCTCTCAGTTTTATCTAGCTTCCTTAGATCTCAGACTGCCTAATGCGGACGCGGATCCGCGCAAAGGCAGTATAATATATAAAAATCAATCAATCAATCATTATCAACTAGTTGTAGGTGGAAGGGCCTGGACAAGTACAAAAACTATCGAGTAATGAGTATTTTTTGAAAAAAAAAAAAAACCAATCTTGTCAAAATCTAAAATTGTACTATGTTAAGATCCTCTTTATAAGACACACTTTACAAGATTTGTGTGTAGCCCACACGTTAAGTTGCAACTGCCCGTATCAACCGGCGCTTAGTCCTCATTGAAGGGACGTCCTTATTCTGGGCCCTCGACATATATGATATACCTATATTATAGCTTTAGTTATGCTGTGTACTATGATTCTATATGCCTGTAGTAGATTGAAGACATCACGATCTGACCAGGTCTACTATATGATCCAAAACTCCAAACCCAATGAGAAATAATGTGAAGAAAATATCTATAGTATCCAATTAAAGAACAGGTGGCTGCGGATCATTTTGCCTTGTCTTGTAACGCTCTAAAGAAATCCAAGCGCTTGTCGTTGTAGTTCAACACTCTGTCTTTGGCCGTTAAGCCTTTGTACCGCTGCCTCAACAACATCCGCACCTCGGTTCTCGTGTTGGTTTTCACAATCGCATCTTGGAGCTGTTCATAGCCTATGCGTTGAATATTTCGTATCTCTTGCGCATCTTCTGTTCCAAATATGCCCAATGGCGGTGCCTCAGCTAGAAGGTGCAGCATCGACTCGCCCTTGGGAGACAATTGGTTGATCCGGGCACCTTTACGGATCAGGAGAGCTATAACACCTACTAGACCCTCTTGAGCCGCGTAGTGAAGGGCTGAGTAGCCCCCGGAATCCACCGCTTGTACATCAACACGCCCCGTATCTATTAGTAGTTGTGCTACGTGCAGCTGTGGCGCCCACCAGATATCTCTGTCATCCGTCTCACGGATCTCTGGGCCCCAGAACTCACCCATCCATGATGATCGCCGCATTGCCCAGTGTAGAGGACTGCGTCCTTGATCATCTACGGCCGCTGGGTCAGCACCGGCCAGCAGTAATTCGCCGACCGCCCCAACGTTTGCGTAGCTTGCCGCCACATGAAGAGGCGTAACGCCATCTCCCATGAACTCTTCCTCGCCGATGGGCTCGTCGTATGTAAAGGGATATGCGCGCTGTGGATCAGCTCCGCTGTCTATCAGTCGTCGTATCAAGGTTGGAGATGCCCAAGCTGCTGCGAGTTGGAGTACACCGCGCTGACGGTGGTGTATGTCGTAACTTTCTTCTGGCCTAGCTGGACTGAGGAGAAACATGCCGAGATCTTCTGGCATATATGCTTTGGCTGCTGCATTTGCTCCGATGTCGAGTAATTGATTCACCAGAGCTTCTCGCGGTGCTCGACTGGACGCTAGAGCGAATGAAAACGCTGCATAGTTGGGAATCGAGTCGGTGTCGACTGACCAGCTGAGGCCCTGGACTGCCAGAAATAATAATGCGTCAAGTAGCGTTATTTGGTGCTCTTGGCCTGCTATCGTAAAGGTGCTGATTTCGAACGAATCGCGTATTGGTGTTTTCAGCACATCTGGTGGAATCGTTTGTAGTATTATACTAGCAACCTTGGACGTATCACAGGCCCTGACAACATGGCCCAACACATGCTCCGCTAGGTGCAACACCCCTGGAACTTTCTCTAGCGTGTCGTGAAGCGATAGACAGCCCTGTGGGTGGTCAAGTAGGATTTTGAAGGCAGATGTATCGCCGGCCCGCACTGCCGATAAGATGTCCTCTGTGTAGTCTTTGTCGGCGACCAGCGGGTCCTCATATTCTTCGGGAAGATTAAATTGCGTAAAATGGCCGCCCTCATCTCGGTACGAATGGTAGATGTCGAGGTCAGGGGTGTCGTCGGTGCTGTCTTCCTCGCACGAGCTGAGGCTTTCTGGAGCGTCGTAATACACTGATAGTTCCTCGAAGTCATAAAAGATTTCTGACATTCTTGGTGGCAGCTGCAGGAGAAGGACTTCAAGGAAGCAGGCCTTTGCGGTTATCGTGAGGTTGGTATGAGAGAAAACGAGGAAGAAGCTTCAGTTGTTACGGCCTATTCAGAAGCGTCTTTATCCTTTCTGTCCCCCAACCGTCACTGAACCTAGCAAAGCCTCCCTTCCCCTTATTGTTGGCCATCCCCTATCAAGAAGAAAGGAGAGCGAGATTTCAGAGATTAGAAGCACAAATGACCGAAGAATTCAGTGTACCGTGTAATCGTACTGTGCCGTGTTGTCGCAAGAGAAGCGAGGTCGTCAATTCGGAGCAGAGCGTGAAGTAGAAATTAGCCTTTGCGCCGATAAGGTTTGCTTGTATATTTGGATGATGGGATCAAAGCACAGCATTTCCTGTGACCATATTCGTTAGTAGTGTGTAGTACTCGGCCACTATAGAATACGTCAACAGGCACAGCTTAAAGCCAGGGGCTCACATATCAAATCCCCCCCCTGGCCCATTCGATATCTTTTGTTAGAATAATGCACTTTATCAGGTAGATTATTTGGACTGCCAACTATCAGTGCTAGCTGCACTTGCTCAAATAATTGATGCCTCAAACACAGCACAATATCGAGAATATGGTGTGCCTATAACAATTTCTCAAGTATGACCACACGTATCACAAATAATCATTGGACCGGATGAAGGTAGTCTAGATCCGAGCCTTTATTTAGTTGAATGTGCGGATTGCTGAGCATCAGCGAGGAATGGTTCTTTACACCAGTATGAACAATGCTTCTCTAATATGATTGGCACTATTCTGTTTGTGTACTGGAGAGTGAATAGTGAGGCGGAATGAAGAAACGCAATAACATCCAACGTCATTTAAGCCTGCTTTATTTTGGAATTATTTATGCAGTCAGTGATGGAAAATTGCAGTCAGAGGTGAATCATCAACACTAGCCGAATTTGTGTGGACGGGGTGTTTGGGATATTGTACTATGTAGCCTACATGACGTCAAGCATCCAACCAAACTTTTGAGGCGTAAATTGTCGGCTTTTAGGATTTTGGGGAGATATCGAAATTTTAACCTTAATGCGCCATGAAGAATAGAAGACTATCATGGTATATAAATATCACCATCAATATGACATCGACTCGTATTGGCTGAATTGAACCATTGTTACGTAACAAGGCTGGAGGTTTGCGCCAAGTGTATGTCTTACTTAATTTGCATCATAATTCACCGGTGTTATATTATGTAGTATGCAATATGCAGTGTTAGTGAGCTTTGTTGCGCAAGTCATCTTTGGAAGGATGAAGGATGATGATCTATCAGTTAGTTAAATTTTTAATTCATTACTAAAAACGATTAGAAGTGAACTATGACGGCTATCAGTTAGTTCAATGAGTTTACGAAGCCTAAGGTACATGTTTGCGTAGCCTTCTCCATGTAAAGTTGTTGGTAGGGTCTTCGTCTTCAGCCTTGTTGCTCCTTCCTGTTCTCCAGTCCTTTGTGTTTCCATTCAATAAGCTGCCATTCCATATTTTCCCTTGGTTTCTTATAACTCTTCATCTCCTTTCTTCATCTAGGCACCGCGTCTACAAATTCTACCCTGAACATTACCTTCCTCGATGTGAGGGTAATTATCTCTGTATCTACGCTTCAGATAGAAAACCTCTAATACCAACTGCTATCACTTTCTTTTCCTGGGCCCTATCATCAACTTCCACTACTATGCTCATCAAATTATCTGTTCCGCTTGCTCGAGTTAGTGTAGTTGCAATTCATTCTATATTGCAACAAATAGCGTCTTTTTGACATGGCAAGGATTACTGTTTCTATGGCATCGGTTTGGGTTGCCTAATGACCCCTCACAGTTAGCCGACTGCCCACTTCTTATGTTACCATTCTAAGTCTGAACTTTGCAGCATAGAGGGGTTTACATAGTATAAACCCCATTTTCCTCAATAATCGGTATTTTTTTCCTACTCAATAATATTTTAAAACATCTTTCAAACTGTTCTATCACTCCCATATCTGACTATATTGCTACGCCAGTCTTTCCAGATATAAAGTCGACGTACTAGCGATGAGTTCGGACCAACGAGAACGCAAGTCAGGCGATACTATGTTGGCAACCATTCGTTCAACTGCCTCAAGTAGCAAAAATGAAGAGAGGCCGAGCCCTTTTCGCCAGAAAATGCTGAGAATTGCCAATAGAATAAGTAGAACTATCTGTGCAGAGACTACTGGGACGCCAGAGTCATCTCCTGAACCAATTCTACCAACTAGATCTATGATAACGGCATCCGATAATAGGATCCCCAACAACACTTGGTCTGCATTGCCCATCGAAATCAAGCTCATGATATTCAGCAACCTTCACCTTTCTGAACGCATCCGCCTTCGTGCAGTTTCACGAGAATTCCAAGTACTTTGCATGGATACTCCGATCTGGCAAATGGAACCTCCTGACAAACAAACAAGAAATGGCGATGAATTAGCAGCCAATATCATCCAAAGAAATCCTGCTGCTCTATCTTCTATCGATCTTTCGAAAGGAAAACACTTAGACGCTACGACCTTAAACACGATTCTGAAGGATTGTCACAACATCTGCATCTTCGTTATTGACTACAGCGATCTTGACGACTCAAACAAAAACATCAAGTACAGAGAAATCATCCGCGGAAGCGCCAATACCATTCGACACTTATATTTCAACATGGGCCAGTCAAATTCGTCCGTCGGTCTACCTCTGTACAACGTTTTGGAAAAGGTTCATTTTCCGGAGCTCCGAATATTTGACTGTGAGATGTTGTCAGACACTGACGAAAGAGCATATTCGGCGCAAGTACTAGCCAACATCATACGCAAGTCTCCGGGACTGCAACATATATCTGTTTGTGATTCGGTTGCCGACGACAAACTTTGCGTGGTTCTAGGTGCCATTTATGACTCAAAAAGTGTGGTAATGGTCAGACTCTTGGCTTCTAACGTTAGCCCGGAGCATATTGACGCCTTACTTGGAAATACTAGAGACGAAAACGTTGCCGGGCTAGCGCCGCCGCTAACATGGACCAGACTTGAACTCAGAAATATGGACCATGCGCTGCATAAACTAGAGCAATCTGAACTATTTCCGTGTATTGGTAGGCTTCCCGAGCTCAAGATTCTTGTGCTTGGCGAGGTCGCAGTTCGGCTTAGTGTCTTTAACGAGCTGATAGCTTCTATGCCGAAACTAGTGTATCTCCAGTTCCAGGGATTTGTACGAAACAGCGAAAAGGAGAAACGCTTCATCTTCCCTAGTGGACTCAAGTATCTCAAAATACTTGGAGGACTGGAAGACTGTGATATGAAATTCATGTTTAACATCGCTCGCGACTGCCCCGAGCTTGTTCTTCTAGATTGTAATTGCAATAATTCGCTGATCCATCAGCACGGGTTCCGAGAGTTTGTCCAAAGCATTGGTGTTCGAACGGACCACAGCAAGTTAGTCCGTATCAAAGCGATCGACTGTGTTCAGCTGAGTTACACCACAATCACTATGGTCATGAAGCATAACAGCAGGGTGCTCAAGTCGATGTTGCGTTGTACAGTTCCTGGCCACGTTGGTTGCCAACATGCCCCGTACATTCACATTATTTCACATCATACATGGCGGCCGTATTTTGAATTCCACTTTGAACATTGCAAGACATACGAAGACTGTCTCGACTTACTTCACGAATTTGAGGAGCGTTTCGACGCCTATTTCAATGCCGAGCATACGGAATGTAATACGGTTACTGTGGAGGAAAAACTTAACTTACTTCATGAAAAGACGCTGGCAGCTGGAGCTGAGCTGAAGCAGTTTATGCAGAAGTATACCTTGACGTTACCTTAAATAAATATGAGATTTCAATCATGAGTAATGTCTTCACAATTCTTCGTGGTGATGTTTGTAAAGAAAAGGGTCGAATAAGCAAAGCGAGAATCATGGTTTATATAGGCAAACGTGACACATGCCCGTTCCGAGGGGCTCTAATGGTACATCGCAGGTAGCAACAATGCACTTGAATTTGATAACATAGCAGTTTACCTAGTATAAACATACCTTTATATATCAATGAAAAAAAAAATAACGAGATAAAAAACACTATCTGAAACAAGCTCTCATCATACAGTAGAAAATAGTAGCATTTATGATAGCTATTATAATAGCTATTATAATAGCAACAACGGATAATTGAGAGACATACGGATAAGAGGAAGGGCGAGAGTTGAGAGAAGTGGGATATAATCGAGGAGATTAGTCAGTCTATATGATAAGGACGAGAAGCAAGCATGTCTATTTCCCTTTTTTTTCTCTTTTTTATAATAATTCTTCTTTGCACACGAAATCCGCCAATCGGGAAAGGAGAGGTTGAAGAGACGAAAAGAAAAAGAAGAGGGGAAAGATCATGAAGACGCTAATTTCGCTAGTATGACAAGTATAGAAGTAAGATACGCTGTTTTCTTTTAAATTGTTTTTTTTCCTTAATATATTTCTATCCGTTTTTAAGATAAGGGCCCAGAGAGGATAAATGCAAGACTGCGTGGGCAGTGAGCGAGGAAGGTAATGGTAGTAGTAGGAGTAGATCGAAGAAAAGATATAATACTTAGTTAAATGCCAGCTAGCATCGCAGGCGCAGATTTAAGACGAGGATATTAAGTGAGAGAAGGTATATCCAAGAGATGTTGCGTATATAATGAAGAGAGGTAACAGGGGAGGGGAGAGAATGATTTTTTTTGATTTTTTTTTCGGAGATGAATGAAACTTGTTTACTCGCGAGAAACGTCACGGCCAAAGACCTTGGACTTAACCCAATCGTTGATGACCAGGACACGATTGCGGGCTAGCGAGAAAGGAAAGAAAGAGTTAGCATGTGACAAAATGACTCGAATGATCTGACGTTGTTAGGATGTTCGGATTGATAAACTTACTGCTAAAGCACATAGACAGGTAGGCAGAACGCCAGAACAGGAAAGTCATGCTACCACCGCTGGCGAAGTTGCCATTGAACCAAGGCAGATCGGCAACGGCCTTCTCGCTACCAATATAGGCTAGAGAGCCCTGGTGAGAGTACTTGAAGGGTTTAACGTCCTTGATGCGACGAAGCTGCCTCTCGGTAGCCTCGATCTCCTTGGAGATCTCAGCAGAGTTGCCGGGCTTCAGGTTGAGCGACGAAGAAAGGTCGCGAACCTTGGACTCCAGAGCATCTGTCTTAGCCATGTTGTTGAACAGACGAGCTAGGAACGAACCCTCCTGCGAAGCAACCTGAGCGGTGGGGGCATATCCGGCAACAGCGCAGTCACCAACAGCCCAGATATCGCGGGCACCCTGAACAACTAGGTATTCGTTGACAGCTAGTCCACGGCGGGAGTCCTTCTGGGCAGGAACCTTGTTGATTAAATCGCGAACGATGGGGCGGATGGCGTTACCAGTAGCCCAGACAAGCAAGCCGTAGGGGATGGTCTCACGGGCACCACCGGGACCCTCAGCCTCGACAGTAGTTTCAGTGACACGCTTGACCATGGTGCGGGCTTTGATATCGATTTTCTCCTCGGCAAAGGTCTGCTCGGTGTAGTCAATCAGTTGCTTGCTGAACATGGGCAGGACGTTTGGAAGAGCCTCGATAAGGGTGACCTTGAACTTGGCGCTGATATCGGGAATCAGCTTGCGGATATCCTCCTCGAAGAAATCCTGCAGCTCACCGGCAAACTCGACACCGGTGGGACCACCGCCGACAACAACCATGTGCAGCAGACGCTCAACTTCCTCGGCAGTCTGGTCCTTGAAGGCGGCAGTCTCTACGCAGTCCATGATGCGCTTGCGGATCTTCTGTGCATCGTCAATCTCCTTGAGGAAGCACGAGTTCTCACGCACACCAGGAATGCCGAAGGTGGCGTTCTCGGCACCGACACCGATGACAAGCATGTCGTAAGGAACCTCACACTCATTAGAAGTACCCTTGATCTCAGACTCGTCGCGGATCTTGACGACCTTGCGCTCGGGATCGACAGCTGTAGCCTCAGCCTCGTAGTAGGTGACGTTGTGAGTCTTCTGGCTAAGAATGGTGCGAATGGGCTCCATGATGGAGCGGTGCTCAATCAGCCCAGTGGTGCACGAAGGCAGCAGGGGGGTGAAGAGGAAGTAGTTGCGTGGCGAGATGACAATGACATTGTAGTTCTCGGTATCGATGTTTTTGAGCAGCGAGACGGAACCCCAGCCGGTACCTGTATTTGGAAAGAAAGCAATTGGTTAGTAGGCACAGTCTTGATACAAAAGCTCGTGGCAACGTCGGAAGCAGCTATCACTACCGGCAAATGTGAGGCACAGTTGCCACATGGGCGTCTAAAGCAAAGAAAGATATCAGCAGCTTACCTAGGATGACTAGCGTCTTCTTGGAGGGGTCGATAGGCTGCTGAGGAGCAGGGTTACGGTCTTCGTAGATAATCCAGGCTGTGTAGCCCAAGGTAGCCAGGGCGGAGATGTACACGGCACGCCAGGTCCAGCGCAGGTACTTGCGCACCTTGCTGGAGCTGGGCTTGGGAGCAGCCTTATCAGAGTAGCAGCGGGCCAGCTGCAGCATGGCGCCGGAGCGAGACAGAGCCGACGCGGAGGTGGTAGAGGCTGAGATGGAGCCAGCGGCTAGAGGGCGAAGGGCGGCGCGAGTGCCGGAGGGTAGTGAGCGGGCAACCACGCGCTGGGCGGCGGTGCGGCTAAGGCCCGAAAGAGCTCTGTAGGTGGGAGTCATGTTCGAGAGACTGGTATAGGAGGAAGAGTGATAGAGAAGGTGTCAGAGACGAAGCTCTTTAGCCGAGCAGAAAGAAAAAGAGAAAAAAAAGAGGATGACAATGTAAAAAAACACGGCAGGAGGCCGGTGTTTTCGTGTGCTCGCGATACTTGACAGGAAAAGCGAGGATTGGGCGAGGGCACACAAATGAAAAAAAAAAAAAAAAAAAAAAAAAAAAAAAGTAGAATTTTGGAACAATAAGTTAAAATTGAGAAGAAATGAAAGGGGTGGAGGCCAAGAAAACTCAGCAGCCGCAGCCGCAGCCGCAGTGCTTCCCTACGGCCGCCAAAGCAAGCAGCAACAAGCGGGCGGCAACAATTGCTAAAAGCTCCTCGTCTCTTCCTCTCGTGCTCCTCCTCCTCCTCCTCCTCCTCTTGCCCGCCAATCTGCTATTAACGTTATCTCCAGTCAAATTACCATTGGCTATCTATGGAGACGATAAGATAAAAAATGGCCGGCAGTCGTCATACCGGGCTCTCCAGGCCAGCTGTTATCAATACTCATATCGCAGGCCAGGGCGAAAAAAACACTGCGCAGAGATCATCACGAAAGAGGCTACTGTTAGCATCAAGCATTTATTACTGCTATTACTATGACTCTGCGATCTACCAGCGCCGCATTGACAGGGCGATTGTGCTGTGCAGGAAAGGATGAGCCTCAGCGGTGTTCCTTCTCCTTGGCAGCTCGTTCAAGTGAAGTGAAGCCGGCCAATTGATAATGTACATGGTGCTCGCGACGAGTGTGGGCCTTTCAGAGCGCTCGCAATCGGTTGCAAATGACGTTGCGGTGAGTGGGCAAAGCCATGGGTGTGACGTGATATTATTATGTTGTTATGTTATATCACTTATGGCTAGGTATAGACACTCTGCCATGAACTTAATACTCAATGAAGCGTGCCACAATGTCACAGCTGCTCTCATTCGGGCATGAGATGAAAGTCACAACTGCTCTCACGGCCAAAGCCTCACCGCGGCTATCGCATTGTCGCCAAGCAGTTTCTGTGGCTTGAACGGTCTTGCGCAGGCTTTTTCCCGATATGGCCGCTTCCATGTTTCCGCGCCTTCCTACGAAAAAACTGGAAAAAAAAGCCGATGCGCTGATTAGGAAAAGAAAGAGCGCTTGCTTCAGTTGTTCCCTTGGTCCAGCCTGGTTCAACCCCTCCAAATCTGCCCCTCACCATCGAACCTTTTCACGACAATCCCAATTGCTCTTTACGCCGCATTAGTAGGCATCCATCATTTACATATTCACATTTGCTAGTTTCTTATGGTCATAATGACACTAGTTTAAGAATAAAAAGTCTTGAGAACACCGACCCGGGCACTGGCTCAAGGTTTTGATCTTGTTGCGCTTCCTTGTCTTAGGTCCCACGATCGTCGCTTTGCCGATTTTTCTTCCACATTTTTAGTGCCCCCTTGCTAATATCAATTAGCTGTAGACATTGCTACTATTACTAGTAGTACTTGAAATTTTTTTCCGTCGCCTAGTCAGAGCAAGCAAGAAAGAAATCAAGGATCCGATTGCGCTTGTCCGACTTCGCTAGTCTTAATTACGAGTTTCCACAAACAATCATTCGGGGAAAGCCCCGTTGTGTTGGCGTAGAATATATGGTTGTCGTCTTAAAGTTCCACGGGGCGGCTCTGCTCTTTTCAAGGTCGCCGCTCTGTAACATGACATAAGAGCCGCATCATCACGATAAAAGAGACAGAGAATGACTGACAAAAGTAATTTGTTTTGTGAGTAATTGATGTCATCATGTATTAGTTGTAAAGGGCGAGCCTAATTATTACCCAATTATTACCTTGCGATTTAAGCTCAATATCCACATAGTCGAGAAATGATATATACCTTTTCCTGAATAGAATTCCGTAGTAGTACACAGTTATACAATAAGTATTGACTACTATAGTAGCTACATCAATAGCAAAACAGCACAGAATATGGTAATATCAGGATAAATTTTCATCGCGAATGTGGCAGGCAGAATGATGAGTGATTTCAAAACATACTGTAGATTGATTGAGGTCAAAAGGAAAATATATATATATGTATATATATGATATGTTTGCTATTGGCCTTGAGGTTATGCCCAATATGACTAGATAAATGATTAATAGGATCTCGATGTCACATTCGGAGAACTTCTAGATGGCATTTCGTCAGAGCCAGTTTGCACTCCGTGTTCAAATCTAGCAAAGCTTGCAACAGGCCAGTCCAGCCACATCGACTAGTTACCTTTTATACAGACTACTTCCAAGATAGAGCTGTCACGAATAAAAATAAGTACTGCTTTGATTGTGTTTCCTGGGTACGGCCATCCTGGTAAAGGTACCCAGGAAAATGACGCCTTGACGGATTTCGAATTGTACAACTGCGTTTTGGAACAGTAACAGTATATCTGAGCATATTCAATCCAAGATGTTCTTGTTTTCAGTACTTTATAGTAAGTTATCTGGGTGTAGAGAAACGCACGAAAGATATAATCAAAGCCAGTACCTGTATTTCCAATCAATATCTTTTTTTGGGTTATTGATCCTTCTCAACTTAGCTATGCTGTCAGTTACGTTTGAGGACACAAGGCAAATTGCCTACCAGCAGACACTTATTTGTTGACAGCTAAGATGAAGGCTAACTTCACATTAAAGGGTAGACTTCCCCTTGGAGATCTTCCTCGAACGATTGTTGATGCTATTCATGTGGCAATTGTATTGTAAATAGGCTATTCATGTGGCAATACAGGCCTAGTTTCGATATCTATGGGTTGATGCTCTTTGCATTATACAAGATGTGGAAGAGGACTCTATTTACCAATTGGCGTCAAAGACTGCTATCTATCAATGGCTAGGATCAGCAGCAGATTCCGGTCTCGATCGAATAACAATTCCTCCTACAGCTCCTGGTATCAGCCTTCAGGCCACTCTTATGGAGGACGGCACTGCTTCTGATGGATCGAACCCTGATAAGGATCCATGCATTTTATCGCCTTGAGGTGATTATGCCTGGACTCAGCAAGAACTCCTCTTTTCTCCTCAATCTATTCCTTTCACCAGTTATGATACTATCTAGCAGTGTCCGTCTTGCATGTCGATGATTGACTTCCAGAGATATCTTACCAAATGAGACAAGAGCTCAACTATGAGAGCGACTAATTGAGAAGTAAGTTTCTCTACAACGAGTTTTAATATTACAGTAGACTTTCCCTTATTATTACTACTGGGCTGGGTGAAGTTGCTTAACTATGCATATGAGCAAGGTTCATCAAAATATGATTCAATATTTGCGATACTCACTGCTAACTTCATAATTATCTAGCCATAGGTGTCTAAATTGCGATGCTTAGTATATTCTTCGAAGTACGCCACTTTGCTTGATTCCTCTTCGTGCCCTCAAATTGTCAGAAGATGGTAACGATGTCTTGGATACGGTCACTATCACAGACTTGGTTTTACAGATGGAGATTCCCAAGCTCACAATTGAAACTCAGTTATATTCACAACAATCAAATACTCGTATTAAGTGTAAGGTTTTCCCGGTTGTCAGAAAATATGAGAATAAAAGTTATATCTATCAGGTAGAAGTGGCTCCAGGAGAGTTCTCTAGTTACCAACTGGGGACATCAGGCCTATTCGTCTAGATCAAAACCACACATCACGTCTTGTACAACTACTGTTCATATTAAGGTTTGACATGCTCACTGCTCTCTACTTTTACGCAAATATATATAATTTCAATATAAAGGGGCCAAGCAACACAAGTTTTTAGGTAATCCTAGTCGAAACATTAGCCTTTAGCATGTTATCCGATTTCGTAACTTCACCCGCATAGTGATGACATCGATGCATTTATATGGTAACCTACATACTATTCAGCAGCCTTCAGTGGTATCAGCATACTTACTTGCTCCTATTATGTAACACAAAGGCCGACATCAATCTGTTCTTAAAATCTTTCAGTACCTGTACGCACGATCGGGTGTTTGTAGAACATAAGCACAGATGGGATGCTGTCCGTTGATGTCCTCACAGCGTATGAGACCCATTGAAATGGAGAAAAATAATCATTATGATTATTCGGTATCAGAACTATGAAGAACATAGGCGAGTTCTAGCCCACTATAAGCACCAAGCAAACAGAGATCAAAGCGAAAGTTGAGCCCCGCAAAAGCAGGATTTAGAGAGCTAGGATCATAGATGATGGGTTATCAACATAGTAGTCCTTCAGATTGTGTATAGATAGATCATTGTCCAATACAAACATGCCAGTGACTCTTTACACTGAACTACTCATGGGGTGAGATGGCCCCGCCGAAGCAGAATATAGGTGGAGAACTGACCGAAACCAGCACCGGTATGCGATACCTACAATAGAGAATGCCATAATCATCCTATTACACGCAGGATACATAAGTTAGAGTTGGCATTTTCGGAAGTTTGCCCAGGCCGGGTTTGAACTGATTGATATGGATGTTTAAAAGGGTTAAGTACTGTGTACGTTTCTTAAGATCGGCTATTAGGGTTATCCCGACCCTAGTGTGAAAGCGGGATTTCTATTTATAGCGGTGCTTGGAGTTATTGTTTACAGACTTGTTCTAAGAATTCAGTTAATCTTGCTTCAGATGAGGTATATCAGCCTATAAGTTGATTAATTCCTCTCTAAATGAAGGCAACGCATATATTGAACTAGGGATCGCCACTAACCATTAGTACGTACTATCTAGACCCCAACATAAGCTAGTAAGCAGAGAGAATAAAGTTCGGTAATATTATTCCTGCTACTGATGTCTCACTAACTTTTCTTCTCAAGAACAAGCTGTTTTTGATTAGTAACGAATCATATCATCAGGGTTAGATAATCTATACCTACTCATTCTCGCCAGGGTTTACCCCAAAACTTGAAGGACAACCACCAAACTTCACTGGAACCTGTAAGGCGAACTCACTGGAATATTCTAGCTTAGGAACGATAAATTGTTATAATTGGAAGAATATTCGAGGCATTAGATCGACTTCAAGTTAGAGAATATTGGAATGTCACTATTACTAGTCAATGAATCTATCCGTCTGACTTTACTGAAGATTATTTGAACTGGTTTGTTTATCCTTCAAAGCATCCACTGAGTAAGTAGCTTTGCTATTTCCTACTTTTACACATGTACACAAGACGCAAAACCATAGCAAAGAAAAATATGGAGAAGAAGCGGAAATAGAATTAGCCTGGGTGGTTTGAGGTTGCCAAGGCTTTGGGGTGTTTGAGATGCTCAGAGACCCAAGACCATTCCCACCGAAATTGCCTGCCCAGGCCTGAACAAGGGCACGACAAGCAAGAATACGGATGGGTGTTCCATTTGATTTGGAGGGACTTGTCGTTTAAAAAAGCAAGCGAAGCCAAACAAGTCTAGTGGTAGTCAACATTGTGGTTTTGGTTGTATAAGGGCTGACTAAAAGAAATGAGTTTACGGCTATGCTCATTGTGTGTCTCTCGCTGTGTCTTCTGCTCAATATGACGGCGCTTCATCACAGCGGGCGGCTGGCGTTTGAGAAATCAAGAAATCGTCCAGTTCAGATTGGCGGAGCCAGAGATGGTACAGCAGAGACGGGTGCTGACACATAAAACCGACGATCAAGTCACAGACAGGCAAGCCACGCAACCCAAACTAACTAAGTACGTTGGTTCGAGCCAGGTGCCGCCGCAGGGATTCCTATGTTTCTTCTTTGCAACAAAAAAGAAAAAAAGAAAAAAAAAAAAGAAGAAAATGGGAGGCAGAAGAATAATAAAAGAAAAAAGAAAAAAAAGGCCAAGAAATGCGTTCGTGAAATAGTAGCAGCAGCGACAGGTTTGGCAGACCGAAGTCTAAATCGAGAAAACGAACTAGTGCTAGTACAGAGTAGCAAGCATATAAACAGCGAGATTCCCCAGTAATATCACGGTGTTATATAAGATGTCAAGTCTTGGAAGACAGAACAGGAAGCTTGGCTTTCTTCCATCTTCCTATCGTTATTTCTCCGTATCGAGGGAAGGGGTTTATATTGCTCCTGTCATATCCAGGCTCACTACGGAATCTCAAAGTCTAACATGAACATGGCTAGGTGGTTGGTTCGGTAATTATAGAAGCCGATCAACGTGATGATATGGGCCATTCAGCTCTGCACGAAATACTTCGACCGATCACGATTTTCATCATGTATGTATATATGTATATATATATATATATCTATCAGGGGGCGGGCCAGAACAATACATGTGTAACATATTACATAGTTCCTGATCTAATGCGGATATTGAACCGCGCAAAGGCAGAATAATGTATAAACCATTCTCTTCATAGTTCCTAATGTCCCAGACCATGCGGTAGACTTATGATATACGAGATGGCACCGTACCGATATTTGACTACTTCAAAAGAAGAAAGAGCATGCATAAGAAATAGCCAGCAGGCTGTACAATGATGTAAAATCAAGAACGAAGTGTCAGTTGCGGATGATACTGCAGCGAATCATACAAGGCGATCTTCACATCTGATATGAGATGGATGGACAATATAGCGAGATAGAAGGGGCGTGAAGTCAGGCGGTACTTGCTTGATTAGCCATATTTAGGTTTTCTCCACGCTAGATTTGTATTAGTTCTACGCCCGCTCGGATATCATTCCCGTCTCCGAAGTCTGCGCCATTAATGTTTTTTATCTTTATATACATATTTTTCAATCCGTAGAGCAAGCCCATCGAGAACCAGAAAGGCAAACTTCTAGTTTAGTTATTAGGGCTAAGCTAAACGAGCTACTGCTTATCAATGATGAGATGACGTTTACTCGACCAGACCTCGAGATTCTCTGGATTCGCTAAAGCGTAATAATGCTTTACATTATCCCCTCCCTCCAAAAGGTCATTCTTTCTAAATCTTCCCTCGCTCTCAAGGCAAGTTAATGAAATCTCCTACTTAGCCGCCGTTAAAACAGCGCTCGCAGTTTCAGACCGACAAAATGATCGTGATCGCGATTTTCCCATCTTGAATCAACCATACATTTGTAAGAGCGGATGACGCCTCGCAGGCAACAACATAGAATGAACAGACGATTCTGCTACAGATCCAAGGGCAGCCGAACCGGCAATCGATGACCCATGGGTAAATGATAGATAGCGAGTCGCAGGTAAAAGATGTTTTGAGATGTATGAAGAGTTAAAACGGCCACGATACATACTCGCTCAATGTCAAGGCCAAGAACTAGTTCTCCTCTTTTTCTTATTATATGTTTTCTTTTTGCGCGCTTACCGATATTATAAGTCGGTAACGATCCGGAGACGCATGACACAGTGCAAGGATCTCTCTTATCTCCTTTTCTTGCTTGTGGGCTTAGCTTGCTTGCTACCAAGTCTCAGGAGAACGCAAGAGCAGAGGAAAGCATAAGTGCTTTGTTTGACGGTGCTTGTCTTGTAATGATATGTTTGCGCCAACATTGATCTAGAAATGCAGGCCTAGGACGACTAATACCACGAAATGGATCAATATCTACAAAAGAACTATAGACGGGCAGAAAAGATACATAGATATACGTACTAGTATCGATATATATAGTGTAGACAACTAAGATCGCTAGATGCTGATACTTATTGGAACTGCTGCACTGCATGAAGCAAGGTTACGTAAGATCACACTATCATTTGCACAGTGGCCGTTTGGCGGCCAACTTTTTTCGGACTTTTAAGGCCAGGAAGGAGTGTTGTTTGGCTTCTGGAATTTTATTGCTTTACTGTAAACCAAAGAATGGTTACTATGTGGGTAGTAGTAGTTGTAGTACTTGGTACCAGGGGCTCACGTATATTATCATAAAGTTTTCTCTTCGCTAGAAGCTTGAAAAAGCTGTAAATCAGAGGCTAACATGGGCGAGCAAAAACTTATTTTCCAGCAAAGCCTTGGACCAACAAACTTTAAAGGGCGAACTGATGACACAAGACAAAGAAGCTATTAAAAGATTATTTGATCAGTAATCTTACTTAGTTCTCAGAACTATGAAGGCACAAAGAAGCTACTATCACTACTGCGATAATGCTACTTACACTACTGTAACTGTGTAAGAGGGTAGGGTTATATAAGTCGAATAAGGGTTTGTGGGACAGAGCGATGTCGAAACATGAACGACGACAACTAACTGGAGGTTTTATTCCACATATACAGAGACAACGACAACAGGGAAAATAAGAAACAAAGAAGACTAAAGGGTTATTGGTTCCGGTTTCTGGTTGGGCGCGCATTGAGTGTGGCCTCTGGGCAAGGATGAAACGGCATGAGACAGGAGACAGGGAGGGGCTTTTTAGCCTAGGCACTTTTTGGCAGCTTTTCAGGCAAAGTAGCAAGTACGTACTGCTAGATAAGAAAAGACACAATAGCTGTCATAGTAGTATGTTGGTTTCTCGGAAAGACGGCACGCTAAAGGCAAAAAGAGACATGGCTAGAGAGCAAGAGAACACCAAGAAACGGCAAGACTAAGCTAGAACAGATCGGGGCTTTTCTATTTCATTCTCGGTTTTTTTTTAATTTTTTTTTTGTTTTGTTTAGCAACATCTTGAGATCAAGCATCGAGATCGGCTTTCACAGGCTAGGAAATAGGTTAGGCTAAATCTAACAAGATAGGCGTTCATGCAGATATGCGCGTGTAAGTCGAGAAGCAGGATTGTAATGGAACTAATGACACAGTTATGACCTTGGAAATGCCACAGAAACAATATGCTTTGTTGATTGGAATTCTGGCACTGGCATTTACAGGCAAAAGAATCCAGCAGAGTAAAAAGATGCAAATTTAAAAACAATGCATATATATAGAGGCGCAAACGAAATGCAAGTTAGGATACTACAATGGGCGTATATAAGATCAGTCCAGAAAGAGTACTGAAATAATCTGCATAAAGAACTGCTAGCAGCATTGCACACAGACAAAAGACAACGACAGGAAAAATAAACAGAACAGCAGGCTAAAAAAACAGGCTGGAAGAATCCGATCTCAGATGATCTGTTTGCACTGCGACTACAAACGCCTTGGCAGACTCAGCAAGCCAAGCCAATAGATCAGGTCGAGTGAAGAGCAGAGCAAGAATTAGTTGGTTCTTGGGCAAGCAAGGGGTGTAGGAGAACCAAGGAGGCGTATCAGAATATCAAAAAGGCGGCGGCGATATATAGAGGAGAGTAGAGAAGACAAGACGAGCCAGAGGTTACAGATCAGAAAGATTTTAGAGAGCTATCACAGAGGCACTAAAAGCATATGGAATTACCAAATATACTAGGTACTTAAGAGGAATACAAGCATAGCAAGCAAGCCCCAGGCCGGGGCAACGAAACAAAACCCACTTCTCGCGACTTCTACATAGCATCGTGAGGAAGGAGAAAGGCCAGTCAGCTCCCGGTAGGGGTGTGTATCAGCAGTATCATATATCATATAGCAAGAGAAGCAACCACCCAAAGACAGCACCCCTGTTTTTATTAGTAGTTGTCTGTCTCGTCCGGGGCCCTAAAGCTTAGTTTGACTCTCATAGACGACGGTGCTTTGACGTCTCTGTCCCTAGAAGAGTCTATTTGCTCAGCATTCTCATATTGATTGCTATTTGCATATCCTTCTTCTATTGCTCTGCTCCTTCCTTCTTTCTTATTTTTCTTTCCCTTTTCCTTCCTTTCTTGTTGTTGCTTTGCTAGGCAGGTCCGCGATCAACTAAACCCAACAACACCATTGCTAGAATCATCGACTCTGTCTTTCTTTATCTTCTTCGCTTCGTAGCCTCTGGAGGCGCTCCTTTCCATATTTTCATTATTATTGTTGCTCTTTAGTTTGGATTTACTTTCGTCTCTGCCTTTTTTTTTTTTTTTTTCGTTGTTGTATTTGCTGAGCTGCCGCCGCTGTTTTAATATCTGCCGTATATCTTCAACAATAGCCTGAATCAAGCCGCTCTTTGTAAATCCGTCTTAGTCCCTTTTGACTATCACCGTATAATCAAATCGTCAGTCTTCTGACTACCAGCGTCTTCATCTCACCCTCAGTCATTCTCTATCAACACTTGCCGTTGCAGTCTCTCGTACCTTAATATCTCTGCGACTATACTATATACTACCTCTTAATACTCATCGCTTTCTGGTGCCCGTTCCGTCAAAGGCCATGGTCCTGCTAGTCGCATAAGATATCTTTTTTTTTTTCCCACCCGCATCCTACCTAGCCGAGAAGCTTTTGATCGACGCTTGCTGTCACTACTCTCTAGTCAGCTCGCCCGATCTTTTGCACCATGGCTGCCGGTCCCGAGCCTTTGGCTTCCCGGCGAGCCGCCCGCCAGGCCGCTTGGAAACAGCGTTGGGCCAACACTCCGCGGCACAACCTCGAACGTCCAGCTACTGCAGTCGCACATAACCGGCTGATAGCAAATCGCACACCCGATGTCTATCAAGGCAACGATACCAGGCAGATGCCACCGCCATCATCTCCGTCGTCTGACGATCAAATCCACAAGTTTAGCGATGGCGAGGCGCCGAATAGCGATGGCAATTCGTCTGCCCACGAGCTCGACGAGAAGCCAGATAAGCCACCGTGTTCGTCCGCCCACGAACTCGACGATAAGCCGGCTAAGCCGACGTGCTCCTCATGCCCGCATGAGTCTGGTACTCTGACCATGACGCCGACTATGACGACGTCCAAGCCAACAACAATATCAGCTTCTTTGACTTCGTCGTCTGTCTCACACATCAAGGCTTCGACGTCCATTGTCAACAAGGACCGCACACGCATTTCTATGTCTTCTTCGTCTACGGTTACTCCCACCACAACAGCTGCCTTGACGTCAACAACAAGCTCTGTACCTTCCGTGACGACTACCGGCGGCGTTGCTTTGAATCCTGCCGTGCCTGTATCGACTTCTTCGTCCCCGGCTCTATCAGCCATGCCTATAAATACGCCAACATCATCAATGACTAGCTCTACGGTTTTTCCAACACTTCCTGCTTCCTCACCGACTTCGGCTTTAGTAGTCGCTGCTCCCGCAGTAGAAACTGTAAGTCACATATATCTATCTCCAGAAACTTCTTACGAATAGACCCATAGACCCAAGACTGTAGCTAAACTGTTTGACTTAGTCCCTATCCGACTCCATTGTCATCTCGTCTACTCTCCTGAACTCCAATGCCACCATGACCGCTCCGAATGGCCCGAAACATACCGACCACCAGGACAACAGTGACTCGGACCCCAACTCTAACTCCAACTCGGACTCAGATTCCGACTCTGACCACAAGACAGGCAAGCCGGGGCGCACTGGTCTCGAAGGCGCCAAACAGTCCTCCATCAGCGGCTCAGCCTCGACTATCTCTAGCGAGACGACTGAGCACGTAGCTATAAGCGTAGCGTCCATCGGTAGGTTGTTCTTACCCGGGAAAAAGACGTCATCTTATCAGATTGCTGCACAGCCGACTAACTAACTATTGTGATATCGTTACAGCGTCCTTTGCCCTGATTTGCGGCGCCGTATGGTTCTTCATGCGCATGAAGCGCAGCCGCAAGATGCGCGCAGGTAGCTCCATGAACAGCGACGGCAACGAAAAGTCTGCCGCGCGCCGCTTCTTCAACCTCGGCGGCGGTCTACGGTCGCGATCGCTGACTGACAGTTCGGCATCGTCTATCTCGCCAAACCTGAGCAACAACCCCAGCATGCTCGACCGACTGGCCGACAAGATTCCATATCTGCGTAGCAAGTGGCCGCGCCAAACGGCATGGCAAAACATCGAGGCTGGCTCGCCAAGCAGCTCGGTACCGCCATCGCGCAGCCTGAGCTTCACACAGCCACCGCAACAACCACAGTCGCAATTGCAGGCTCAGCCGTGGATGAGCGTGGCCGATGAGAAGCGCGACATGGAAGCTGCTAGCGACGTGTCGTTTGTGGCTGGCACATCAATCTATAGCGAAGCAGCTCCGGTTTTGCCAGCTATTTACAGCGATGTTGTCTCGTCAGCCTCGGCGCCGGCATTTGGCGGTGTCATGTCGATCGACGCCATCTCAGCTGCTTCGCCGGTCATGGAAACGCCAGTCAGCGCGACTTCAAATTCGCAGATGCTTCTGCCGCCAGTCATGAACGTCGCTGCTGCCTCGGGCTACGCATCGGGCTTCAGCTGGACGTCGTCAGTACCGAGCAATCACGACTACTCAACCATGGGCCGCGGTAGCTTCGGTACGCCGCTACAGCCGATGCCAATAACTGAGGAGGAGATAGCTGCCGCTTCTGCTGCTTCTGTTGTTTCTGTCGCCCCCTCAAACCTCTCTTCAGTTACTAGCTCACCTGTTGACGGCATCTCGGCCACGTTGACTCAGCCGTACAGTACCGACCTGGCGTACTCGTCTAGCTTCCGCTCAGCCAACGCCGAATACGGCGGCGAAGACACGCTACTCTCGCCGCCGCGCTGGGCGCCCAATGGCCAGTTGCTGCCGGTGACCGACGAAGCTGGCAATATGTATCGCTTTAGTGAACTGTCGTCCATATCGTCTGGCTTCGGCGACAACGAGCTGGCGCCGCTTCCCCGTGGCCAGTCACGTGGCAACAGCATCTTTGCGCGCAACTCCAGCAACCGTGGCACACCGTCGCAACTGCTGACACCGCCTTTGCCCGGCCGCGCCTCGGCTTTGCCTGCGTCGGCGAACCTTCCGCCTAAGACGCCGCCACCTGTCGCCATGCGCGAGTCGTGGTCGCGTCCTACGGTTGGCCAGCGCGACACTATCTTCACAAACACCACTGAAGATAGCCCACAGCGCTTCCGTACTATATCTTCGTGGGTTCAGCAGCAGACTGGCCGCGTTCGTCGTGCTCAGCACCGAGCTGAGAAGACCGGTGAAAAGCCGCAGGCCCCCGAGGAGCCAAAGCTGACGCTAATGATGCCTGATGGCGAAGTCCCCCGCCCTGTTGACATGAATATGGCCGACAACCGGCAGTAGTTTCCTCTCTGACCACTTGTTTACTTTCTTCTCTTTTCATTATAGTATTTTCTTCTTCCTTCTCATCTTTTCTATTCTCATAACCGCAATTTTTGGTACAAACGTGACTCGACTCGATTCGGACGTTCTTACTTACTTATTACCGGCTACCCTGCTTCCTTATTGTCCATACACTTACACCGACCTCCGGACCCCGGCTTTGTTAGATACATGGCTCGGAGAACTGGTTGGCTAGACTCAAACGGCAGCTTTTTTCAAAGCACAATCTTCTCAAGAAACAAAACCTTCCCAATCTCTAAAAACAAGCACATCTTTTCTCTCTTTGTTGTCTACCATCCCCCAAGACAACAATAGCTTCCATCACCTTAGTCTCCTGTCTTCCCACTCCCTTTTTTGTAAATCTACCTGTCTTCTCTCTATTATCGTTAGCTGGGATCGGAACAGTTAATCTGCTGTAGTTATTTTGCTCATTTTCTCGTCATCATGTTTCCAGCATACCAGGACCCACGTCTTTCTGCTGCCTAGACCCTCTGCAGATTTTTATATAGTATTTTGCTATCTATCGCTTCGCATACAATCTCCCTTTCTTTCTCTCTGTCTCTGAGAGATACAAACACATAATCTGCCTTGTGCTTCCCTTCATTACTGTGAATGTAATATTCGCCTGTGTCAATGTGTATATATTGTGTACTATCAGTAGCAAACCCTGCTATTGGAGCACTTTGAAACAAGGCACGGCCCAGTCTCAAACGCGCTGAAGCGGCGGCTCAGTCAGGCCAGACTATGACCAAAGTCGGCTAGGGCATCATTATTGTATACAAGCCTTTAGTCTAGAAAAAAACTAAGAAACGAGATCCGTTTTGGATTGACAAGTGACCAGTACGTGGAATCTCTAGATTCTATAGGCATTCATTATTCCATGACTTTACTAGCGTAGCCACTGATAGAGCTAGTTGTATGTTCTTAGTCCCCTATCATCACGTTTTCTCCCCGTTCTTGGCTGTTTCTTTCTTGACTACCTAGTAAACACTGTGATTCATGGCTTACGAGTGTTAACTGCTGCCGCTGTTGGCACTTTCCCCACTTGTACTATGCAGGCGAGCAACGAGGCGCAGCAACTACACGATAGAATGCGACTAGAGACTCCTAGCGGCCAGGCACCGATATAAACCCTCGAGTAGGATGGGGATTACCACGGCTCATAGTGACAGTCGGATCTGCAACAAAGATAGTAGCTAAACTATGCCGTTGTCGTTGTAACTGCCCTTTGCCTTGTTTATGTAAGCTTGATCTACTAGGACTATTGCAATAGGAAGAACGTGACTTTGTGATCGTGTCAAGGGCAAAAGCGAATAGTTCGTATGTTAACAAAGGAGTGCAATTTGTTGTAGTGTCTTGAACGAATGATATAATCTAGCTACCGACCTATTTATTTATTTCCTTCTTTTCCCTTTGAATACGAACAGTCTACTAAGTAATTGCAACTACTTTTTCCATGGAGTAATTCGCCCGAGTCTTGAGTAGTAATTGCTCCAACTTGAACGGCAGAACAGAAGCGTTACAGTCGCTATTATTGTCACGCAGACCCCACCCACTGTTGCCTTCTTACTCTTTTACGGTGCAATTGCTTTTTTCCCCTGTTGCTGCTGCCATCTTGCGTTCCTTCTTTTTTAGTTCCTTCCCTGTATACAGTATAAAAGAGCTAGGCTTTGACGTCGATCTTCTATGAAGAGCGCCAGGCTTCATATTTTCGTAACCCCCCCCCCGTCCATTTCTTTACCTCTAAATCTCCAAGCTTGCTCTCTTAACGTTGAAGAACGGGATTTTCAGCGATCAGTGCTTTGCGTCTTCAAGACCCTACGATATCTTTTTTCCCTATAACTTTGACCTTATCTTGCCTTCACGCAGCGGTTTCTCTTTCCCCTCTATCTTTCTCTTTGTCTTCTCACAAAATGCTAGACGAGAACCTGCCCACATTCCGGGGCAAGCCTTCGGCCGAAAACCCCACTAACACTCTCTTTACCTTCACCCACCACGGGTCCACGCCGAGTCCTGAGTTTCTTCTGCGCCGGCCCGACCCGACGCTTCCCGAAGCCAAGAACAAGTACGCTATTGCGCTAGCTGACCCGCAGCTTGCCGACGTCATATACGCCGAGGTGCTCGTCGAGCCCGAATGGCGCCAGAACAGCGCCAACGACGGTGCTAGCGGCGGCGCCACAGAACCCTCGCCACCTGAGACCATCCACTTTCAGTTATACAATCCCGATCAGACCATTGTGCTGCGCCAAGTGCCTGGCTCATGGGGTCGTGGTGGCAGCTGGGAGTTTGAGATGCTGCAGACGTCGTTCCGCAAGCCTAGCGCCAGCCAGATAGACCGCGAACGCGAGGCTCAAAACGGCCCCGCGTCGCGCGATCTCGTGCCGCGCTTGACGTTTCGCTGGAAGCGCAGCAGTGGCCTAAGCAACAAGACGCTGACGTGCTATCTGGTCGGCACCAGCGCGGATCTGGGCAGTGGTCGCCGCGGCGCAAAGGAGCCGGATATCACTGTCGCACTTGCTGAACAGAACAAGCACGGCGACGCGTTGATGGCCATCTATCAGCCCAATATGCAGAGAGTTGAGATCGAGGACCGCCGGGGCCTAGAGATGGTTCTGCTGCTAAGCTCGGAGGTCATCCGCGACCTCTTCATTAGCTCCAAAGACCCATACAACCTCGAGCGTCGTGGCCGCCGCAAGACTTCCCGTCCAATTACTGGCAACGCCATTGCCTCGTCCACATCGCCTGACGGCAAGACCCCCACCGATTCCACCGCCGTCATGTCTGGCGCCACAACTACTGTCCCTCCTACTTCTGCCTCTACAGCACCCACCAAGAAAGCCTCTCCGCAACGTAAGCCGCTGCAGGCTACAGCCGCCGCCGCCGTGGCACAACACCGCAAGGACAGCAAGACGCCCTCGCCACCAGCACGTCAACCCCAAGCTGCGATCGATGCCGAGACAGAGCGTCTGCGCAAGCTCGTCGAAAAGGAAGAACGCGACCGCGAGGAGCAGAAGCGCAAGGAGAAGAAGCGCCGCGAAGATGCCGAGCGCGAGCGGCAACAGCGCGAACTGGAGATCGAGAAGGAAACCGAGCGGTTGCGTAAGATGTACGGCGTCCAGGGCCAGGACTTTGCCACCTCGTCGTCTGGCACTGCCAACCATGGCGGCAATTACACCACCACAGCTCCCCCAGCCCCAGTGCCTATAAACAGCCACACGCTACAATCGCCGCCTACTTTGCCGCCTAGACGGCCAGTCAGTGTCAGCGCCACATCGTATCAGCAGCACTTCTTAAAACACCCGCAGACAACAGGATTTCAGGCACCACCTACGGGCAGCTGTCCCTTTACAGGCGGAGGCAGTGGAAGCGGGGGCGGTGGGCGTTTCAGCCATGCCCATGCACTAGTAGGCAGACTAGAGCAGCACCCTCTGGCCAGCCAGGCAGCATCTACTGTCTCGGGGTTTCTTGGTAAAATCAAGAAGGACGATAAGAAAGTAACGAAGAAGCGCAGTTTGTAGAGCACGCTGACGTGTGTCAAACCACTGAGTCCCGTCCAGACTATCTACATACATAGGCGGAAGAAAACTCCGCATACAACAAGACGGAGAAACAAGAGGAACCACGGGACGAGGCCAACCAGACACAACGTTGGGGGTGGTAGCATATAAGACTGTGTTATTAGTATCCGTCTACTGTCAATTTCTTGTCGAGTACTTCATTCTTGTTTTGTTTTGTTTTGTTATTAAGATATCACGTCCGTTACTTTTAAGCTTGCATCCATCGTGATGCAACAGATGAGCTGTATCTCACAACATGTCCCCTCTGTCGCCAGATACTAGTTTTGTTTGGTTTTTTTTTTTCTTCTTGTCTAATTTTACAAGTATCATTCTAGTTTTATACTCACAATAATATTAGTACGTAGTAGCTTTACAGCTGGTTTATATACCTTATATATATTTCAGCCACATGACGTATATACTTCATTGCCGAGAAGAGTAAGGCTTGGTTCGTAGTGAAGATTCGTTCAAGTTGACAGCAACATACAGAAAATGCACCGTCACTTTTTGTTTTATATTATTATGTGCACTACTTAGGCATATGTATCGTATGTATGCCCTGTGGTCAAGCTCATCAAGCCTCCTGGACTTGGATCCAGGCCGAGCTCAGATCTGTAAAAAAAGACGCGCCCTGGACGGTGGTGGGAGCACCAGCAGTTGTAACATTGCAATTGGTGATCCAGTCGCCTTGATCTGCGTACTTCTTCTTTATCAGAGCGACATAAGTGCCGAGACTACATGAAGAACCGGGACCGTCCTGGCACGATGGGATAGGGTAGACGGCGTCGTTAAGCTTAATGCGCACATAGGTCTCCTCGTGCGATTCAGCCTCGCTCAGCAAAGTTTCCTTGAGCTTGCAGCCCGAGGACACCGAGGTGGCAGCAGCCTGCACTGAATCCGAAGTGGTAAGTAAGGTGGTGTTAGAGTAGTATACGGTCGAGGCGGACTCAGACAAGGTAGAGTTGTTAGCCACACGGCAGGTCATGCGTTCCCATGAAATGCCGCCACGCATGCAGGTATAGTGCGATGACACGAACAGGCGGTTGGGATCGCGCTCGGAGGCGGACAAATCATCCTGGTCGTCAAAGACGCCAGACACGGCCACGAGCTCAGACAGCTGGCCGTCGTTAACGAAGGCGGTGATGATCTTGGGCAGGTTAAACGAGGCGCCGGTGGCATCGATGCCGGTGACATTGTCGGTTCTTATAATGTCTAACAGTACGTCCAGGAAGGGTGTCATAATTTTGGGCGCCAGCGCGTTGCCGCGGCCTAGACCGTACCAGTAGCGCAAGTCTTGGAAGTACTCGTAGTCGAGCAGCTCCTCGTCAGTGAAGATGTTGCACCACGGCGACAGTGTGCCGGTAATTTGCGACTCGAAGCCGCACAGATAGGGCATTTGCGACACGTCCGTGGTAGTCAGCGTCAGGTTGCCGCTAATCAGAGCCTGCAGGCGCGCCTGAATCGGCGGGATATAGATGTCGTTCCATGTCGCGGTGTACGTGCTACCCTCGTCGTCAGAGAAGGCCGTGCACTGATCGGCCGGCGCGAGCGAGTTTCCAATGGCCCCCGTATACGTCTTAGACGTCACCGAAACCACGCTACCCAGCTCCTCAGCCCGCGGGCCCAAGAAACCGCGAGCAAAGTTGCGTGCCGTCTGCAGCACGCGCGTGTAGTTGTTCGCCCATGTGTAGAAGGCGTCACCGTCATCATACAGGTCGGGGTAGCGCGTGCGCAGCATGTAGCCCATGTCGTAGGCCTCCTTCCAGCCCGTCGGGCTCTCCATGGCGATCTGCGCGTCTTTGTTTTTCAGGACCGGCGCCCAGTCTTTCAGGAAAGCGAGCTCGCCGGTGGTCGTGAAGTTTCCGGCTTGGAACTGATTCGCCGTTGTCATCATCGGTTAGTGACAGGGTACACAGACAGTGGTCAGATTTAATGGGGATTTACCCGGTCGTACATGGAGACCCAGCCATTATAGGCGCCGTTATCTGGGTAACGTGAGCCGTGGCGCGAGACATAGGCGGCCTTGTCGACCTTGCAGTTGATGGGCACGGCAGGCGATATCTGGTTAACATTAGGGCCTACATGATCATTTGTCAGTAATGTCAGTAATATTCAGGATATATACTAAACCCTATAATAACCCTATGACTACATTCCCCCCTTGTTTCAACAACATACCGGCAAAGTACGGGCCGTTAGCACCGACGTGCTTCAGCGGTTCCTTGGCAGACGAACTGGCAGGTAACTTGATATTATTCTTTGGAGCCAGAAACTTCAGAGGAGAAGAAGCCGACACTGTACCAGTAGCAGCAGTCAGCAGGACAATGTGGTTTAAAAATGGGACCATCTTGATTGCTGAAATTAGTAAACAATATATAACGAGAGATTCGCAAGTACAGCGGAAATAGGAAGAATAATAATGATACAAATGATTGTGAAAATGAGAGTAAGTGTCCCTAATAGAAAGAACGATGAAGAGAAGCCGCCAAACAAATAGAGGAAGGACCTAAAGCTTGTAGAAGCAGTAGATTAGACCTTAGGGAAGAGAAAAAGGGAAAGAAGATCAGAAGCACAGACAGAGCGGATCTCGAGTGCCTCTTATACTATCATCTCTGCTTCATTCTTTTTCTAACAGTGAAGGCTCCAGCATGATGCTAAACCCCAAAATCAGGATTGCTATCCCCCCGGCTCAAGAGCCAAGCCCAGGCCGGCCAGTGCACTTAACTTCCTTACATATAGTATAAACCAAGACCGCAACATTGCGACAACAAGCAACCTCCAGGTCGGCTCCCTGCTACGGGCACTACTGCGACCTTCCTCGTCCTCCATGAAGTTTACATAGTATCAGACATAGCTTGCTTTGGACTAATAAACCTGAGAAGATAGGAAACCCTAGCTAGATCAGGAACCAGGATCTCGCTGATTTCTGCCAAGACCGAAGACAATTGTTATGCCACAAGCTAGGATGAGACTCCGTCTTCTTTCGGTTACTGTGAATTTTCAGAGAGAGAATGGATAATAATAGTAATCTCTCTCCATTGACTCTCCCCCTCCCTCTGTCTAGATTCCGTCCGCGATTAAAGCGCCCACGTGCGGTCGTTCAATATCAAAAGACATATCTTGCTATGTTTTGCTTAGCTCAGCCTTTGAAAACTGCCTCGGAAAGCCTGCTCCGAGGCCCATCTCGGCACGTTTGACGAAAGTAAGCTTTGTCTTTGTCTTTTCTTTTTCTTTTTCTTTTTTTTTTCCATATATCGGACTGTTTTTTGAGCGTGAAGGCCATACCAATGTCACCATTGACTTCATAGATTGCTAAGGTTGCTATGAGAAAAAGATCTCGCATGCTGGCTAGGAATAGTAGCATTAGTGATAAAATGCTTATACTAGAAGCTCTTGAATGGCAGCGACACAGCATGCACCAGTTCTCCATTCCCGCAGTTACATTAGTTACATTACCAGGTTTTAGGAATGAGATTTACTTCCTTCTCGGCATATTCCCGCAACCACGTCGTCGTGACGGTAGCCAGCTTTGCGTAGTAATCTTACCTCGTCCTGTGAACCTAGTGAACCATGCCACGTTTTTTAACTCTCGGGCCTAATGCTCTATATTTCAGAAACTATTGACTGACTGCTGTAATCACCGATATCCTAGGGTCTGATATATTGAAGAAGAAGGGAAAAGGCTGGCATTTTTCGATCAGGACCTTCTCAGGGCTAGCTATGCTAGTGCTCGGGGTTTCATCATAATATGCACATGTCGAGGTCCCCAAATAATGAAGCCCTCATAGCATATCCAAGCCAGACCCTATCAAAGTGTTAAAAAGATAACTACGAGTGCCAGGGAATCTAAAAAAATATAGAATAAGCTGTATACTATGTATAAACTAACAAGCCTTCGTTTGGCACGTGAAGCAGAGCATCGCCTTTGATTGGATCTGGGGTATCTTAAGTCAAAATCCTTTCTATAGCTTCCTGCTTCTCTAGCTGTCTTAATTCTCTTTGTGTCCGACTTCCGAGACGGTTCAGAGCAAAATCGATTCTGTCTAACAAGCAGCCTCAGTTACTTTTATTCAGAGTGTTTTTTTTTCTTTATCTCTTGGCATCATATAAGGGAACACTCTCTTTGATAAATAATGCCTGCTATATCAGATAAAGCTCTAGTAAATTGAAACAACACTCTAACTAAATCCGTTGAACACGCTATTTGTGATCCATTCTGAGATGTGCTTCTAATGTACATGTACTATAGGGTTATGATATTCACTAGGGTTGATATAGTTAACAAATTGAGTTCTGAAGCTATCACTAATCATCAGAGATTGAAAGTTCTGCTGGTACCCGCCTGACCTAGCAAAAAGAAACTGGAGATGTCCGATGTAGCTTATGCCCATTCTTGTCTGTGAGGCTGGTCACTTGATTGGTAGCGACTTCTCATAGTCGGGATTATATGCATCGTGTTATTGCATACTATGTATGTGCATCTTGCACCTAGAATCATGTACTTTTATGTATGTACTACATAGGCCTACTAACTACATCTCTAGCTTCTGTTCCATCCATATATAGTGAGTCTGTATACATGCCGCAAAATGCTTGAGCTAACCAGAGTGCTGTCATCTTTGTAAAGAATGTCTCTATTCTAATCTGCTTGGTATACTGACACATATATGTATGTACATCCGAGACAGCTCCGGAATCAAGATAGTAACGCTATCTGCAGCTGAATACTCTCAGCCTTATGACGTCCTAAATCATGCTATTCCAAGCCGCTTATGCTTTCTTACAAGCAGCTAGAACTGACACGTTGCTCTTTACATCTTGTCGTCTTCCCCCTCTATCTTATCACATCTTCAGACTCTCGGAGACCGCAGGATTTTAACCGACATCTTTCTTCATCAACTCACTATCAATATTCAGTTCTGTCCTGAGTGTTACGTTTCATCAACAACCCATTATGACTTATATCTAGCCAACCGTTATTCACATCACATTAGATAACTACATATGAAGCCACAATCCCTACTCACTTTCCATTTAATCGTATCATCCGCAACAGCAGCCTCCCAAGGTCTACATTTTCCTTTTGCCCTCTTGCCATGTCCACTCCTAGCCCGGAAGCAGGTGTTACTCACTGGAAGGTGGACCCAGAGTTTATCAAGTCTGTATCTTCAATCTACGCCGCCCGCAGCTTAGCACCAAAGATTCACTTCAACTCGCCACTTGTGCGACGTCAGATGCTCAACGCCGCGTCCCTGGTGCTGCGCTACAGTCGCACCACCAAGCTCGACCCGCGTGTGCAGAAGAAGGAGTACACGCTAGCCGCGTCGACGGACGGCACCGAGCTCAAGATCTACCACTACTGGCGCAACGACAAGATGCGTGGCGATGCCCCAACGGCAGCCCTAGTGCACTTCCACGGTGGCGGCTTCATGTCATCGAGCGTCGAGAATCTCGAGGAGGGCGCGCTACTGCACGTCGGCGAAACGGCTGTGCCGTACTTTAGCGTGGAGTATCGCCTGGCCCCTGAAAAGAGATATCCCACCCAGCACAACGATTGTTGGGATGCCCTGAAATGGGTCTATGACCAGGCCGCCGAGTTCAATATTAACCGCAAGCGCATCGCTGTTATAGGTGAGAACAACGGCGCCGGCCTCGCCTTGTCTGTAGCCATGCGCGCGCGTGACGAGGGCATCTCGCCACCGCTAGCTAAGCAAATCCTGGTGTATCCTATGATCGACGACCGCACGGCTCAGAGGTTTGCTGATCCCATGATTGCCCCCGTCGCCGCCTGGTCCCACGAGGACACCATGTGTGGATGGTATTCGGTGCTGCCACAGGAGCCCGGAAGCGACGATGTCCCCGTGGCTGCAGCGCCGGGTCGTGCCACCGTAGAGGATCTCAAAGGCTTGCCCCCGACGTATATTGATGTGGGTGTGATCGACGAGTTTAGGGAGGAGACCTTTGAGCTGGTGCACAAGTTACTTAAGGCAGGCGTCATGACTGAGTTCCACTTGATCGATGGCCATATACACGCTGGCGAGTTCATGGTGGCCGAGACTAAGAAGGCAAAGCAATTACTGGCACTGAGACAGACGGCAATGCTCAGTTTCTAAGTTGGTGTTTGGTGCGATATGTTGTTGAAGACCCCAACGATAGCAAGTGTGAATATTAGAGATAATACATAAAGAGGGAAGCGGTTCTAAGAAAGCAAGAGGCTTATGGCTACTAGGAGAACATATATAAGAATGAGTCGATCATGATTCAGCAATGCTATGATTCATAGTCTCGATTCAAGGTACTATAAGGGGCTCAAAGGGGAAACGGCCAATAAAAGTGTAAGAAACTAGATCTCCACAAATGAAAGATGACTATCGCAGTTACTAGTCAAGAATCATCTCGTGATTCTCTACTGTATGCTTCATTTACAAGACAGAAAAATCACAGATAGATAGTTTGAATAAGCTCTATAGTAACAGAGATAGACTCAAATACAAGTTATCACAACTTTACATGACAAATGCAGATAATTACAAGCCGATTTCTATCTAACTACTATACTAAACCGATAGCCCGTTGCTTGGAACTTCTAGAGACTTATTGTGTCTTCAGTCGATGGTGATAGTATATTGAAAAAGAACTGTAACAGCGCAACGAATAAGCTAACAAGCAATTCAACGACCAACATTCAGGGAACAGAGCGAACCATACACACGTAAAAGATATATTTGCTATCAGACTTATACAAGTCAGTCCGTAGACTAAGAAGATTATAGAGCTTTCTAAGAACCAGTGGCTACAGTTGGCTAAAAAAAAGGTGTACATAAGCATAAACATGCATACAACAGCTGATAAAACTAATGCGGTGGGTTTTGGTTTCGACATCATTGCCTCTATACGGGTGGGAGGTGTACTGCGAGGACGCAGCGTCAAGATAAGAACTGGCGTTTCTGCAAGACTAACCTCAAGGAGCTTGATAGCTGTTTGGATAAATTGTTGGACTTGTTCTTAAAATAAGATAAAAGACTTTTATCAGCTCTGTTTAAACTTGAACCAATATATATCTCATACGGGCAAGATAACCTAGCTAGACAGGAATCAGAAAGTGTGCCCGTATTGACAATTAAGGTCCAGTTATATATCACCAGTTTCTTCTCGTTAAAAAAAAACTCAAGTAAATTGAAAGCTTGATGTTGAAAGTCCTCAGCCAATGAGTGTTCTTCTTGTCTCAGTCACTCTTGATGATATCATTTGGAATAGACATCAGCATTTCAAGTTTGGCGTAGGGATCCTCCATGTCGAAGTAGGGCAAGAGAGATAGATATATATAACATATACGCCATGGGTTTTTTAGTATTAGATGGGCCAACAACGAAAGTATATATAAGAAGATAGAAAATTGTTGGTGGCTCTTTTCCAAGTAGTGTAGCAACTTGTTGAAATGGTTCAGCAGAGACAAGCTACCGTGTACTTAATATATCCCTGCTTGGTGACACTGGCCCTACTCTATAAGATACCTCATTTATGGTACAATCATTAGACTCAATCACTTGATCAAGATATCTTGAAATGAGCATTAGCTGTATAAATTTATCTTCGTTCAAGCACACTCATCTAAAGTCCGGACATGACACCATAAGTGAAAACCTCAAAAGAAGTTAAGGCAAAACTTGGAATTGCACGTGAAGCTAGCAAGAGGATATCGAGACAGGAAATCACATGCTTTATCAGTTGAAAACTAAGATAAAAAGGGACATAGTAGAGGTAATAAAAGGTGGTAATGGTAATAGATAGATAGAAGAGGTTACAGTAAGTAGTAGTAGTAGTAGTAGTAGTGAGAGTAAAAGAAGCAACAGTTGCCAAAAATGGCAGATGCAATATAAACAGGATATGCCCCGGACCAGATACAACAGCAACCATGAAGATAGATTGAAAAAGTAAAGATAAAAAAAAACAAAGAAGATAATGAAGCAGATGTGAAGACAAGCAGAAATCCTCCAATTACCCGGCCGAGCCAGCAAGAACAGCAAGAAGAATATGAGAGGGGTAGTAAACTATGAATATGGAGAGAACAAGGCAAAGAAACATATAGCTGAATAGCAAAATGGGAACAAGGTGACAGCCGAGACGAAGTACTTCTTCAAGCCCTTTTTAATGTAGGAGTAATAATAAAGATAGAGAGATTGACGGGAAACAGAGGTAACGAGAAATGGCTAGCTTTAGATGATACCACCCGGCGGATCATATGCCGTTGCTGCTCCCCTAGCTGCTGTGTTCAGACCAGCGCTACCAGGAACGTCTTGTGGGCCCTCATGTGAGTTATTCGTTTTGCGCAGCATAAACATGGGCTTCTTACCCTCCTTGTCCAGTTGTTTAAATAAGATAAGTGGCTTCTCATGTGGTCCCAAACACCGTTCCTGGTCGCCATAGACAATATATAGCGAGTACTGCTCCCATGGTGCATTTATTTGGTATTTTCGCAATGCTGCTGGTAAAACCTTGTAGCATGGGTCTTCTAAACTGACACGGAAAGATTTAAAGATTTCTACTGGAGTGTTGCTTCCAGAGCCGCCCGTACCAGGTGTATCTGGCGCAGGTGTCTCACGGCGACGGGGCACCTGCATCTTGTCTCTGGAGGAGCTGTGGCCGTACTCGCTGTCGGCAAAAGTTGACCGTGTTGACGATGGCGGTTCTGCTCGATATGAGCGCGAGGCCAATGTTGTTTGTTGGCCGATTGGTGGTGATGTGGGTGAGGGAATATTTGTGTTTGAGTATATTGGCGATGAAGCTCCTGGTGTGAGACCACCGTTCATTGTTGACAGGTGATTTGACGACATGATACGCTCGTTGCCACTAGAGCCCTCCATCATTGAGCGGTCATGAGAGGTTTGTAAATGTGATGGCGAGGGGGCAATGACGGGCTGGAACTTCTTAGTGGAAAGAGTGCGACCTAGTATTCCTGATTGGCCAGGCCCAGAGGTGGCAGCTGGTGGTGAGATTGTTGTCTCGAACGAATAGCTGGGCGTGTTGACATTCGGTAGGGGTTGTTGGGCGTCTTTGGCCAGACGCAGAGCAGGTAACATGTCCTCGCGCAGGCGGCGGAAGTCGTCGGTCATCTGACGGAGATCTTGTTCAAGAACGTTCACGCGGTCGTCCCTTTGGCGCAGCTGTTCAGCAAGCAAGCGAATGTCCTTGATGGTAGCAGTCGAGTACTCGGCCTGTGCATCGGCGGCTATGAAACAGGTCTACAGTTAGCACGGAAGGCCTAGAAGCGGCTGCAAGAAGCGGTGATGTGCAGAATTGAGAAATTTAGTTGGGTATAGAATGCCATGGGTATGCCCCAGAAGCAAAGACGTACAAAGTGGGATGTAATGGTCATTCTCCATGGGAATGTCCTGGGCCTTTTTGACATCGTAGACGCTCTTAAGTATAGTCAGACGATGGCCAACACTGGTGATTCCCATGCTCTTTAAATCATCGTGAAGCAACGCAATTAAAGCTTCGCCAACGATTTCGTTTTCTATATATGGAAGAAGAGAAAAGAAGCTGTTAGCAGTTGTATATGGATGTCATGCGTGGAAATGTAGGACATACCAATGAACACATCGGCATACTGCTGCAGGCCGATTGTGGCCAGAAAATCAGCACACTCGTCAGCAGTCCAGTCGGTTATCAAGGATTCGGGCAGTCTGTCACTACTAGAACGATGGCCATAGGTAGTGGGCGTGTGTTCACTGGATGAGGGCATTTCAGAGTCGTATGGTGACACCTCGGAATCAGCCACAGGCGAGCTGTCAGCAATGTGGCCATCGTACTCGTCGTCGGCGTCAGACTCAGTGTAGTTAGTCCCAGATTCAAAGCTCATCTTGGCGTATTATGGGTCATGGGCCGGAGGTCAAGCGTGGAAGATGAGACGGAAAGTCCGGAGATGGAGAAGGGGACGATTAGAACTGTGCCAGCCGTGTCGAATACCTGGGCAACAGTGATAGCGAAGCCAAAGATGTTGTGACGCTAATACAGAGGCGAAATCGACGTTGACACCAAGCAGATGCGTGGCCTTTAGGGCAACAGCTAGCGAGTCTAGGGAAATGGCGATAGTTAAGCGGTGCCTTGTTCGTAAGTCGTGTTGTTTGCAGCAAAGGCGGAGGCTGAGTAGAGCTTGCTGCGGGAGGGGTTTTGCGGCAAAGCGTTCAACTATGTTGGAAGCCGCACGGCTAAGAAAGATAGACACGGCAAGGAAGTAGTCAATTCGGGGATATATTTGCTTGGCTGGACAGAGGGACAGGCAATTGAAGCTGAGTTTGTTGCTTGTTTGTCAGATTTCACGACTACGAGAAGATTGAATCGTGGACCGGATGCAGCCAGGAACAAGTTGATGGCAGAGAAAGGGGGCGGGGTCTGGGATCTCGTGTTGCCGGTCGGTGGTGATCTGAGATGCAGAGTATTCTAGGCTGTCGGGCTTATTCCAAAGCATCAGGATGTCTCTGGTAGTGATGATGGTGTCGCCAGGCTGTCTGTCGAGGATTCCTTCGAGGAACAATGACTGAAATAAGAGACGAGGGCAGGCAGCGCAGCGCAGCAAACAGCGTTGTGTTGTGCTGTGCTGTGCTGTATTGTGCTGTGCTGTGCTGTGCTGTGCTGTGCTGTGCTGTGCTGTATTGTGCTGTGCTGTGCTGTATTGTATTGGCGCAGAGACGGGCGGCTGCACAAACAAGTCGATGAAGGACGACGATCTGGGAAAGGTAGAGATGGCGAGTCCGTCACCAAACAGCAGCGATGAAAGAAGTGATAGAAAGATAAGATATTGGACACAGAGAAGGAAAAGCCGTCTCGCAGAAGTGACTGGATATGCGGCAGATAAGTTGAGATGGCGATTGAAGTGTGGAAAATGGAATAGCGTCGTCAATTGTATTATCACTAGGACGTGAAACCCTGGCCCAAAGCAATAGGCAAGCTGCCAGCTCTAGCACTAGCTTCCAAGGCGCTGTAAATAGGCTTCTTCCCCCCCCCCGGTATATAGACTCTACAGCTGTGCTAAATGCCAAAAGTCTCCGCTAGAAATTGTGGGACCAAAAAGCACCAGCCTTTGCTACCAACGCCAAACCCAAGCCTACTGTTCTTCTTTTTCTTCTTTGTCTCCCCAAAGTAAATGAATCGATGCAACTTCATCAAACCCACGACAGAGCAAGAATATCCTGCTCTATTCCACCCCCCCGCCAGAAACCACCAACTCGTTCGAGATGAAAAATCTCCTCCCTTGATGAGACTCTGGCTGTTGTTGACGTGGGACGCACCCCATCGCCAGCTTATCCCTCGCCTACCTTGCTATCATCTCTCTATCCACATTATCCATATCGTTCATATATGGCTGAGAATCGGCTTATACACGCAAATACCGCCAGCTGAGCCCAGGGCCTAAGCCGTCCTTGTTGCTTGCTTGTGATCCAGGGAAGAGAGACGAAAGGAACGATTTAGATACTAGGCCGGCTAGGGGACCCCGACTAGCTAATCCTACACTCAAGGCCCGCCGGCCTCTGCTGTAACTTCTACGCCGTGAGCTTGTGAACTCCCCATGTAAGTCAAAACTATGCGACGTTGGAAACAACAAGGAAAGTAAACGCAAAGCCAAAGCCCCTAAGCTATTTTCTTAAGGCCCCTTGTTTGAGCGCTTCGCACTGTCTTTTCTAGTACAAAATACTCATTTGTTGATCGTTTGGAAAAAGTACACACTGTCTTGCAACTCTGGTACAGGTTACTTTGACTCGCACGTGCCTGCCTCTCGTTTCCTAGGTACTCTCTACTTTGCTCATTTCATGGAATATTTGGCGGCAACTTTGAGCTGACATTAAGCAATTCTTTCTTTCTTTTTATCTGCCTTTCTCTAGCTTCTTTTGACGGTTTCTTCATGATCAATCTATTTCCGTATCTAGTGGCCTCCATGACCGGCCTGCCACTACTTCATGCCAACTATAACAACCAGTGCAGAGATTGAGGCTAGCATCATGCAGTAATTCAACTGTCGTAGCCAGCCGCCTGGCCTCCCAATACGACATTCTCATTTCCGTGGGCTCGCGTGGCCCTCTCAAGCGGCCCTGTTTCTTTTTCATGCCAATGCTATTCGTGGTATCTTATCTTCGGGCGCGGCGATATCAAAGCAATAATACATTACAGCAGAGATCAGTAACGTTGACAAAATAGCGTCGTGATACCGTGCTGTAGTATAGCACAACTATTACCACCAGAGGAGCTAGTACCACTTTCTAATATGCTGCAGATCCTTCTCGAAATATTCAGCGTCTATCTCGTCCCGAATACAGCAATAGTTACGCTCTATCACCTATATATGAACGTGTTGTATGTGTCGGTACCGATGTCACTTGCTCGCTCAGAATCACCAACCACTTTTTCTAATTTCGTCTTGTTCTATCTTCAGTATTAACTTATACGCATTTTCTCTCAGTCAGTCTGTCAAACCAACCCTTTTCCGAGAGGTCGGTGAAACAAACCAAACACTTGCCACTGCCGCGCTGAGCTCATGATTACATTTAAGACCCCTAAAACCCCATAATGATATCAGTGCCGTAATTTGTCCCAGCTCTTCCGTCTGCCAAGCCCAACGCCGATTAAAAGCCAAAAAAGCCAACGGTTGACTAACATTCAAGTGTCCTCTTGGTACTAGGCATGGTCTGATTTCTGAAATCTCCATGTCTCGTCCTCTTAAAGTCTAACGGCTTCCAGATCTTTCGTTGCACCCATACTCGAAACACGCCCTACGGCATTTCCAAATTACCGATAGCCTTGCTATCGCAGCCCACCAGTTCCAAGCTGAAGATCCCGTCTACTGGCTTCACTAACAAGCTCTTACACTATGTTTCTATCTCTAGCTCTCTGTCCCATGTCTTCTAATCGTTACTAAATCTCAAACTGAACGAGCAAGCGCGCGGTCGCACCTGATTGTCTTTATTGGTTTTTCTCTTATTATTTCTTCTTCTTAAGTTGCTACCTATGTTTCCTCGCCGTCGTTCACTCGCGCCTTGCGTAACTTTCAAACGCTGTCTTGGTAGCTTCTACCACTATTCTTTCGCTATCATAAAGCATTAGTTCTATGAACTAAATCATCGTCCGGAACTTCCGCCGAACTGTCTAGTCTTTCCGATGAATTCCCGCCCCTGAATTTGTCGGTTGTAGCGCTCTATCGTTTCACACACAGCCATTCAGAGCAGCTGTTCGTTGCTTCCATCAAAAGAGGAAAAACTGGATTGCATACACTATTAATCATGGCATTTTTATTTGTATGTCAAGCTAATAGTAAGTACTAATAGCACCATTGCATGGCTTCTTCTCCGATCATTGTTGTTAGAACAAAGACCAATTCTACACAGTTGCTATACTAACAATCCATTGCACTTGCCACGTCACTAATGAACATATTCGACCGTTCTCTTTGAACTTGTTTCCCCTTCCCATTGTTCATCGTCTTGGTTTCAGGTTCTCTCCACTTCCCCGTGTTGCAACTAATAGGAACTCTGTTCATCTCTCTGCTTCCAAGCTCAAACCTTTGTAATCTTCCTTCTTCGGACTTTTTTATCTCTCATCTTCCCTTCAAACCTACGTCGTGTCTACAAGTTGTTAGTTAGTAGCAGCAGTCAAGTAAAGCTACTACTAACCCCCCCCCCCCCCCCNCCCCCCCCCATTATTTTTTATCTTCATCTTAGTGGGTAGGATCCAAGCCCATGATTAACAATGATATATCAAGGGTTACAAACATCACACAGTAGGCAAGGCAGGAGTAAAAAAAAAATGAAATAAAAATAGTCGGAGAGAGACTGGACGGCGGCCTCTTTGTGCGAGAGTCAAACCATACATTGCCAATGCGTGTCAATCATAAAAAACCTAGACATGCACTATACGTTTTACCAATATGTTCATGCAAAAAGGATTTACGATGCGTTATACAACGTTAGTAAAGCATGCAATTTCCTAACCCTAACGAGATGATCACTCACTAGATCATATACTGAAAGTAACTTACAGTTTTTATTTTCACGTTGAATCTTTATAATCTCGATAAGTGGTGATTATCTTCATGTCAAGGACAGAGCAAAGAACTACTAACATAACCATTACACTGCTAGATTACACCTCAACGCTAAATAGCACTGCCTCATTCTATTAGCTATCTGTAGTTCCCATGAACATCGATCGAGAAAATTTCCTTTACCACCCAAATAGGGAGAAGAAACGTCTCCAAGTTTAGAAACATCTTCAATAAAAATCCTCTACTACCTAACCGTCCACACCTGCTTGATAGATTGAAGAAAAAGAAAAAAAAGAGTAGCCTGCTTAGCAGATATCTGAAACATCTGATATGGTACTAAAGGGACAGGAAAAAAAGGCACAGACATTGACTGACTTGTTATCTAGTTACTACATACATGGCAACTGCGCTTGAGCCGACTTCTAGAGTATTTGATATACCACCGAGAGAGGAACATGAGACAAACCAAGGGGGAACAAAAGACGGGGACGAAATGATAACAACAAACGGTAAACGTACAAAATAGAATACCTGAAATGTTCCCTGCCTCATGTTTGGTAGACGAACATGTGAAAAGAGACAGAGGAAGAAGTAGAAGATCCGAGCGTCATAAAATCAAACGGATAACAAAGCGTATTTGTTCTAGAATCAACTGAGACTTATCTAGACTGTGGAAGATCACAGACTCCCTTACCCCCATATCAGAATCTTGCAGTTGATTTGATAGTGACTAAGAATACCAGTACTACTACTTCTACTACATGTCAGTCACGACAATGACATCCTTTTTTTTTCTTATTTTTTCCTACCGCACACCGATTCACAACCATTGGCTATTCATGTAGCACCGAGGGTAACTAACTTTCATGTCACTTGCTTTGAGCTTAGCTTACATATAAGCTTCAGGTATTATGAGACCTTGACCCATTCCTCGGTTCAGCTTACAGAATGACAATGCATCAGGGAGACCTTCACGAGACGAGACGTCTACTATGTTAACATGACATAACAGAATCTCAAGAGAAAAATCACAGCATGTAGTACGCGAAAATAAGTTAGACAGTAAGCATATGAATGGATAGAACAGTAATCGTTAATAAGACTTTGGCAATACAAGTATGATTACAGAAAGCACTGATTATTATGTGTGATTATAGCTTAGTGTTTTTTTCTCTCAAGATGGCGTGTGCGTATGTACAATGTAATAATTAGGCACTTCTGGCCGCCCGGAGTGACTTCACTCTTGGCTTACAGGCATAATCGAATCATAAGCATGTATCATTAATCGACAGCGTACACAAAAACTGGATGATGGTCGTCATTGATCTAGTTCTCGTTTCTCCTAACGTAAAGAGCTTTTCTTACACAAGTAACATACATGTATGGAATAGAAAACAGATGCGAATGAAGTAGTTTTTGAAATATTGTTTTGGCACGTGGTTGTGGCAGTATAGAGAACAGAATGGGCATTAATAACAAGTATAGGAAAAAGGAGATACTGGAATGATGAGATATAAGAAAGAAGAGTTCATTAAAGGTAGAAGCAAAAAGTATGTAAGGTAAGACATGTTTATGAAATGGGGAAAAGGGATAGAATATCTCAACAGACCATAATTGTCGTACGGGAAAGAGATAATACGGCGTAGAGAAAAGGAGATTCAGAAATGGATATGGAGATGTAATATATGAAGAAGATGAAAAGAAGGGGACAAGATAAGATGAAAAATGAGAACAAAAAACACCTGTCAGACTCCCTTATAACACCGACCAAATTCATATATTGAGTGAAAGAAAAGAAAACACAAGCATGTATGCAAGTAAAATGCAATATCAAAACAGAATCAACAGAAAACGAGCAAACCCTGTCTCTATTTCTGCCAGTAACCTCTAATGATGAGAAGGGAAAAAAAAAGCTTGAGGAATGATTCTCTTGGTTTGCTTTCCACTTTTTTTTGTTCTGTACCGTCATGAGGAATAATCAAAACATCAAGATATATCATGTCAGAAATCCAGTCATGGGGGAAGAAGAATGATAAGAAGAAAAAAAAGAAAAGAATAGAAAGAACCCAGTGAAATTAGAAAAAAAAATAGAATTATATATTCAACAAACAAGCCTCGTTATTTTACCGTAGGGGGTGCTTAGTGTCCTCCGCCGTCCGGGCTAGAACATCCTTGATGTCCCAGCGTGGCGCCACATAGTGGCCGACCGTACCGTTGGCCTTGCGCCACTTAGCCTCGGTTTCGGGCGTGACGCCGTCAGGCAGTGGCGGCTGGCCGCCGGCAATACCAGATGAGTACTTCAGCTGAAGCAGATCACCGACCTCGTCACAAGCCACCAGCAGACGGTTGAGATCTTCCTTGTTGTGGGCAGCCGAGATGCAGAAGCGCACACGCGACGAGATAAGCGGCGTGGCGGGGTATCCAACGACGACGACCGAGATCTTGCGGTCCAGCATGGCCTGGCTAAAAGCTGCCATCTTGCCGGGATTGTACACGACAACGGGGATGATGGGTGAGTCGTCGTGACCGTAGACAATGAAGCCAAGACGTCTGAGACCCAGACGGAGGTAGCGGGAGTTGAAAGCAATGCGCTGTAGACGCTCTTGACCTTGGCCGGGGAATAGCTCGCCGGTGATCATCTTGAGCGAAGCCAGAATCTGCATTAGAACAGGAGGAGTAGGAGCCTCGGCTAACTGAGTAGCGGCGTTGGTGCTCTTCAGCTGGGCAATGACATCGGCTTCTGCGGCAACGTAGCCGCCATTGGCACCAAAGGACTTGGTCAGAGTACCCATTAGAATGTCAATCTCGGCAGGGTCTATACCAAAGTAATCGCAGACGCCACGGCCGCGGGGGCCCAGAGCACCAATGCTGTGAGCTTCGTCGATAAACAGGTAGAACTTATAGCGTTTCTTGAGCGCCAGTATGCCAGGCAGATCGCACAGGGTGCCTTCCATGGAGTACAGGCCCTCGACGGCAACTAGAATCTTTTTCCAGGGACGGTGGGTACGGGGCTGGCCCTGAGAGATGGCATCGCGTAGAGTACGCTCCAAGTCCTGCATGTCGTTGTGCTTGAAGGCACGGATAACAGCACCAGAGAAACGAGCACCAATGCGAATGGAAGAGTGGTTCAGCTCGTCAGAGATGATCAGGCAACCCTTGGAGACCAGAGCAGGGAACGAACTGGAGTTTGTGACAAAGCCCATGGAGAAAACCATGGCAGCGGGTTTACCAACGAAGTGGGCGATCTCCTTCTCAACCTCAAGAGCCAGGTCCGATGTTCCAGCGTCAGAACGCGGGCTGCTGCAGCTGACGCCGTAGGACTTGACGCAGTCCTCGACAGCATCGGCGCAAGGGCCCTCGGACTGAGCAAAGCCAAGGTAGTTGTACGAACTCATGTTGAGTGTTTCGGTGGCAGATCCGGTGTAGATAAAGGAACGATTCCAGTCATTAGAGATGCGGTCCATGACCTTGATGAAGCGGCCGGGCACGCCGGTCGAAAGACGAGCAAAGCAATCGTCGAGACGAATCTTGAGGCGGCGGACGTAGAAACTGTCAAAGTCTTCGTTCAGGGGGGCATAACCATTGGATGCTCTGAGAGGCGCATAGAAGCGCTTGTCACCGAAGCGCTTCCCAAAAAAGTCTCTGACGTGACCGAGAATGATGAAGAACAGATAACTGACGTACGTAGTCAGGATGAAGTACAATGACGGCTCATCGATGACAGGGGCGGCTAGCGGCTCGCCATGGTGCTTGCTGACGTATAAATCAGTCGGGTCGGTTAACGGGCCAAACTGAGCATCCATGAAGCGCTGACGCGCGGCCTCTTCTTCGGTGGGAGGTTTGAAGAGCATCTTTGCAGGAGATTTGGCGGCGGACACGGGGTCGTTGTCGTTAGCGTCGGCACTGAGGCTGATGGCCGGAAGACTCGGGGAGGGCGAGGGGTCCCGACGGACAGATGAGTGACTAATGTTTCTTTGCGCGGCGCGCAGGGCCTTTTGGTGGGAAGGAGAAGTATCGGCGTTGGAGGCTAAAAGGGAGAGACGACCTTGAGAAGAAATTGAGAGACGCCGTTCGGTGGTTTCGTCGACGGTCTGGATCATTACGGCGGAGGAAGTTGACGCAGAAAAGGGATTGGACACCTTGCGGGGCATGCTGGGCAAGTTGCAAAGTTGCCAGGGGCTACAACGGCCGATGGAAGCTCTTCTGGCGACTAAGCTGCTGGCAAGCACGGGGCACGATGGGCCAGCGAAAGAATAGTGTGCTTTAGCAATCGGTCTGTGTGACAAGTTGGTCGAGTGGGCGATGAGACGGCAGGAGGTGATGACAGTCAGTATACAGGCGTTATATAAATAGATAGTGCAAGCTGCTGTCTTTCCCTTCTGCTTCTGCTGCTGCTGCTGCTGCCGGCTGGATGTGCAGGGACAATGACTGGGTGAGAGAGAGAGGCTTCAGTGGACGGCGTGTAGCGGAAGAGTCGTGGGCTGTGAATTTCCAATGGCAAACAAAACTGGCCGGAGGCAGCTGCAGAAGAGCTTGAGCAGAGGTTGATGAGGAAATGAGAAGAATTAAAGGAGGATGTGTTCGAGGGAACGCCGACAGGACAGGAAGTAAAAGGAGCCAGACGGAGCCGCGGCGAAATGAACTACAAAAGCGCGTTGCTTTCTTTAGTGCAGCAGTAGTGGACACAGTACTGAATGTATGGCTTTTTGCAGAGCTGAATGGTTGTCTATTATCAGGCCACTAGTAATTGTAAGGCGTAAGATGTGGGCTTTAACAAACGCGCTGCAGGCTTGCATGAAAATATGTTAGCAGGCAAAATATAGTACTTTCTAGATATTCTGACAGACAATCATAGATGGGCCTACGAGGATATGTAGATCCAGAACTTGCTATGATGCTGCTAGACGGATGCTAGAGGCCACAACAAACAGCCTAGCCAGACAATTTGCCGGCAGATGAAGGGCGGTGAAAGCAGTCAAGAGTATATATTTATTTATTTTTATTTTTATATATTGACGATTTTCTTCTGTACATGAACACAATTGGCGTCACATTCGACAAGCGGCTGCGAACAGGCGATTGAGACACATCTTAGTCGCTGCTTGCTCGCTCGTTCGTTTGAGTGCGGCTGGCTAGCCACGGGAGTGCAGGCGCTGAACTCTAGGCGCTGTGAGCGATATCTTCGCGATGAAGCCGGGTGTCCTTTTGGCTGGTACCGCTTCTGCCATTTTCAGGCGCCTTAGCCTGTCTCTGGATGGCTTGGCAGACAACTGCTTGGCACCCGTCTTACAGTGCATATTATAGCAGTAAGAGCCCTGGATATGTCAGTATAATACTGACTTCGCAAAGCTTATAACCCAAGCTATGAGAAAAAAATTGAAACCCCTTGCCGAAAGAAGACGCCAGATCGCCTGCCAACGACTAGAGTTTCTTCACAGGCCAATGAAGCCCTGTAGCATACTATGTAATTTTAGAGGAAGCCGTGGGAAGACGGTGAAGTCATGTTGATATTGCATCGGCATGCAGAGAGACAACCATAGTTTCAGCCTAGATATGACATCGTAGCGTTGGCACTGCTGTTTGCATCACAAAGTGTCTGCATATGTTTGTTTGTAATATGTGCATACATTCTGCTCATGTAACCGTAGGCTACTCCGATCTCTGGTTTCGGTGGCCTGCCGAGACATCGGACAGCTAGCAGCGAAAGTATTTTTATATTATCGCCGAAGCACTAGTAAGTTAGAATAAAAATTATTTGATAACAAGAGATCAACACTAAGAAGTTTATTTGGGCGCACCTAGAGAAAACTCTGCTGGCAAAAAGCCCGCTGGCCCCCTTTTTTTCTTTTCCATAGTTGGTGTTTGTTTCCTCGACGACTGCTATCAAACATTTTGGGAAAGAATAAAATCAAAATAAACCGATAGTTTTGGGCTCGTTTGTTCGTTTGTTTCTTTGCGGTTGGTGCAACATCGAATTGATTGAATTATTTTGGTGTTTTTTTTTTTCCAACGCGCCCTGACAACAACACGCGACTATCGTTCTTTGTACCGCTCATATTTTCCTTTTCCGGAAAGGCAATCGCACTAGTCCAGTAGTACTAGTTTTAGTTGATAGTTGTTAAAAGTGGGTCTCTAGGCTGTCATAATCTAATAAAATCTGCCCCTGTCGCCTGGAGGCCTATGTTTTCAACTTATTTATGGGGCTCGAGCCTACAATGCCGAGGACTAGGACCATTAGATTGTTTATATTTCTTGATCGTGAGTCGACAAACCTCCTTTCTAACGGCTGCTTATTGGGCGCCTTGGAGATCTAGTCAGGTTGACGTTGCGTTGTATCTTGGCACTACTACGTATCACCATTCCATTAGCAATACGCATGGAAAGGCTTTCTGGAGCCAACTGTCTCCAATGTCCCGAGAGGTTTGTATGGAGCTCTTTCCTTTGTTTGCCGAGGCTGGCGTGCACGCACCGCGCTGCAGGTGCAGGTACATTTGTGCCTTGCTTCTTTCAATTGATCACTAGAGACACATGCAAGGCTTGCTTTGATTGCCAGAATCAACTGACCTTTCTTGCCGATCACAGGACATCTTCATCTTGCGGCCTGACACAGGTGGTGCAGCCACCGTAGACGTCCATTCCATCTTGAAACGTAGAGAGCCCTGACACAAAAAAACTAGGAAACTTAACTTGGCAACAGCAGAAGATGCTCTCTCTGGGATAAGCGCTTTCATGAGGGTTACTTGCTTTAGTACTACCTACTTAGGAGGAAAACTATCTTTTATTTTTTTAAAACTTTTTCTTCTTGCCCGAGAAACCGAACCAAAGAAGGGGTTAAAAAGGTTACGCGAGTATCCTTCTACTATGATGCAGAGGCTAACTAGCTTATATCCCTACCTCAAAGGCCAGGCCACAATGCATAATTTGGCATCCGCTGGTGCTGAATAGCCTCTGTTATGTTGCTCTTGGTCTTGGCTCGTCCAACATGAAGTCTGGCATGTAGAATAAGGGGGATCAGCTTTCGAGCATACAATTTAATCCAGTCAGTTCTTTTTTGGCCAGTTCCGAGCTATTGATGCTTTATATGTTGTCCTGCCTCTACGCGGTTTAAGGTCCGCATTAGGCAGAGAGGTCCGAGTTGTTGGTTTCTTGACCGTTTTGCATGCTATGCTGGTCAATGAACCCTTGGAAGTCTCCTCTATAGATATAGTGAAGCGCCACATGTTTGGTGCCACACGTGGCGTCTAACTCTCGCTTGGCTGCAAGAAGAAGGATCTTTTGTGAACGAAACAAAACAAGACGTCGTCTTCCGGGTGTCGGACCGTGGGACAGAGGAGTCCGTATAAAGTCCGGGGCAGCAGTCGTAAACCACAGTCGCCTCTATGCAGGTTAGGACCAATACCTGCATAAAAAACAGGTTTTGCTTCGTGCCGCTGATATGCGCTGTGGAACCGGGTTGCAGCGGATAATACTGGGACATCAGTGCTATTGCATCCGACTTATAGCTTCCATTGTATGCGGCTCAACTCATCGGGTCTCCAATGACTTCCCCAATTTACAGGATATACTACCACAGTTGTGCTATCCGGAGAAACTTTGTATACATTCGAACATAGGCCATTAATCTTATATATACAAAGAACGCCAGCCCTTTATTACCGTCTTTAGCTGCTTTTACGGGCTCGTTTTATACTTTAATCTCTCATTTCCCGCCTATATTCCGGTAGCGAACAACGACGTTTAGTAGCTTTGTTTTTTTGACTGTCCTAAAGTCCACAAACATCTTTCCAAAAACAACTATCGTCACATCTGCACACTATCATCCTTTAGATATGGCCGATATCTTGTGGAAGTCGCCCCAGCCAAAAGCTTCGGCCATGTGGGCGTTTATGGAGTATGTCAACACTAAGCATAATCGTGCCTACACTACATATGCCGAGCTATTCGACTGGTCTATTGCCGATATAAGTGCCTTCTGGGCTGCAGTCTGGGAATTTGTTGGCATTACGCACTCGCAGATGTACACTGACGTAAGTCTTTCTATCTCTATCTTCTCTTCATCTCCCTCTGTGTCAATATGTAAACTCTATCTGCATCTCCATATTCTAATCTGTGTATCTAAACATCAACAGGTCCTTCCTACCACTGAAATGTACCCGCGTCCGGACTTCTTCCACGGAGCTCGTCTTAACTTTGCCGAGAACCTGCTTTTCCCAGCCAACTGCGCATCAACGATCGATCCCTCTACGCCCGCTGTGATCTCGCTGACGGAAACAGACTGTTTTGAGCTGACCCCGGACCGCATCGTCAGCCTGTCAACGTCATGGACAGCCCTGCGCGAAGCTGTACGCCAGTGCTCCGCTGCTCTGCGCAGCTCGGGCATCAGCCAAGGCGACATTGTGGCTGGATACGTCGGGAACCACGTACAGGCCATTGTGGCCATGTTGGCCGCCGCTGCTCTGGGTGCCGTATGGACTAGCATAAGCCCGGATACGGGCGTTAGTGCCGTGGCGGATAGGCTGGTGCAGATCCAGCCAAAGGTGCTATTTGCAGACAATGGCACCGTGTATAACGGCAAGCAGTGGCCGGGCGTGCAGAAGACTGCGGACGTAGTGGATCTTTTAAAGACAAAAGGCCTACAGCTTGTTGTAGTCATTGAGGTGCTCAAAGACTTAGAGCTCGGCATCGATAGCCTCAATGAGAAACATGTCTGCGCTGTAGCCTACAACGACTTTCTGTCTACGTGAGTTCAAGGTACAACCAATATCAGTCATCTGACTAAAATACTGACTCTGACCGCAGGGCTCCCAACCATCCTCTTGAGTTTGTCCAATTACCTCCTGCCCATCCGCTCTACATCCTTTTCTCCAGCGGAACTACCGGCCTTCCGAAGGCCATCGTGCACTCAGCGTTGGGAACCTTGATCCAGCACAAGAAAGAACATGTGATCCACGGCTCCCTGCGCCCCGGCGTATCGCGCATGCTCTACTACACGACGACCTCCTGGATGATGTGGCACTGGTCCGTCTCAGCCCTGTCTGCTGGCGCCTCTCTAGTCGTATTCATCGGCTCGCCATTCCGTCCACATGGCCACCTAAGTTTGCCGCGGCTATTAGCTACGCTGCGCGTCACCGATTTCGGCACATCAGCTACATATCTGACTGCACTGGAAAGTGCTGGTGTGCGACCAATTGCAGAAACGAATCCAAAACTGGACCTCTCTGCTCTTCAGACTATATACTCTACAGCGTCGCCTTTGCCCCCTTCGACCTTCAAGTTTGTGTACGAGGCATTTCCACCCGTCATGCTGTCCAGCATTACGGGCGGTACAGACATCATCTCTCTCTTTGGCACGCCGTGTCCGCTACTTCCTGTAGTTACAGGATCGATTCAATGTGCTGGCCTAGGCATGGACATCCGCGCCGTCGACTCTGACACAGGCGTTGAAGTTGCGCCTTCTGAGCCGGGCGACCTCGTGTGTGTTCAGGCCTTCCCAGCACAACCCATCACGTTCTTCTCGGGCACTGAAAACGGCCATGGCGGCAGCGACCCGTTCTCTTCCATCACTGGCGCTGCCAAGTATCGCACCGCGTACTTTGAACACTGGGATCCACCAGACAGCGTAGTTGCCGGCCGCATTGGCCCCGTGTGGCACCATGGCGACTTTGTCAGCATCTCCGACCCGCAGACGCGCTCGCTTGTTATGCTAGGGCGCTCAGATGGCGTCCTTAAACCGTCTGGTGTACGCTTTGGGTCTGCCGAGATATATAACGTGTTAGTACGTTTCTTTACTGACGATGTCGTAGACGCCGTGTGCGTTGGCCGTCGTCGGGCTACAGAGTTTGACGAGACGGTCTGTTTATTTGTGGAGATGGTGCAGGGCAGAAGGTTCTCGGAAGACCTGGCGCACAAGATCAAGGGTGTGATTCGGAGGGAACTCAGTCCAAGACATGTACCCGGTGTCGTGGTTGAGGCCCGGGGAGGAATTCCTAAAACGGGCAATGGGAAGAAGATTGAAGTTGCCGTGAAGCATATCGTTTCGGGAAGAGACGTCAAGGCCAATGCCAGCGTAGCAAATCCAGAAGCTTTGGACTGGTTCCGTACTTGGGCGGCAGAAAACTGAGTGTTGCTGGAGAAGTAAAGAATATCTCGATATTATATATATAGAAGAATAGCGCTAGCGTTTGAACATAATTAACGATAAATAGAAAGATATCATATCGCGTAAATAGAATGAAAAAAAAAAGGAAAACGAATGAATGTCAAACCATGAGAGAAAAGATAATAAAACAAGAAACTGCTTATAAGAAGTATATACTCGACAGAAAAGCTTTTGTTGCCATGCCTTTAGCTGTGAGAATAATACCTTCCTGGTTCCGCCCGAATAAAAGTAAACAATGGTAACAATAGTGATAGTATAAACATGAGCATAGAAAAAAGATAGGCATATCTCCACCTAAGGTATTTTTAGTTCGAAGTAGACTTCCTCCCTTTGTCTCGTCTGATTCAGCTCGCTGAACGCGACTTTTATTTTTATTTTTTCTCGTACATCTCCATGATATAGGGTAAAATGAAGACTTACATTCGATCTTGCTCCTCCTAGGGAAAAGCCGACGGGCCACCATCGATATTGGGAAAGTCCATAGCCATGTAATCGAGCAGATCTGCGCCGCCGACGTTGATGCCCTCTGCCGTCATCTGCACGCTGTTGTTTTCTATATTTTGGAAAAAGGCTGCGCCTGGTGGGAGATACCACATGTCATCGCGAGACCATTCATCTTCGAAGGCGGCTGGTACGTTGCTGCTGCTAGTAGCTTGGCTAACTATATTATTAGTAGAAATTACGGCGCCGAAAGCGGCAGCAGCAGCAGCGGCGGGAGAAATTGACGGGGCGTTGGTGTGGGGGTCCATGAGGCCGTTGCCGGAAGTGTCCATGGCCGTGCCGGTTGAGAGTGAGGCATTGACAGAGAAAGGCATGGTGCTCATATCGTCGAACGGCGTAGCTGATATCGCAATGTTGGGAGATTCAGTATCTAGATGCGGATGTTAGTTCAACGAATAACGTGTTTTCAATGCTCGACAGCGACAGAGCACAGAAAGATTGAAAAAAAGAAAACATACCATCAAGACCCATGCGCAGTTGTGCTGCATGAACAGAGGAAGAACTCGCGTTGTTGATAGCGCCATTATGACCACCTGTAACAAACCCGGATGGTTCCTCGCCAGGAACAGGCGTACGGCCCTCACCACTTGCCACGGTAGTAGGTACAGGTGCCTGAATAAATCTTGTGCGCAGACGGCTCGTCAGAGTCTCCAGCAAGTCGGCAAACCGCACACCGAGATGCACATCGTCGACAACACAGTTGCGCAGAGCCTCTACGGCCTGGTCCATCAAGCCGATGCTGATCTTGACATCAGACCGTGGGGCGCCAAGTGCAAACGTCTTGAGTAGGAACATGGCGCCACTGATAATGCGGAAGTAGGTGCGTACAGGAGCATGCTTTAGATAGCCCTTGGGTAACAGGCCATCAACCACAGTACGTAAAAGATTGCGGCATCCCTCGACGACCTCGCGTATATAGATCTGATCGTCCTGCGAGAAGCCGCCTAGCTGGCCAAGCGGTAGCTTGCCATAGTAATTTTGTGTTTGCGGAGAGAGTTGCGGCAGAATATTGGCTGTGCTGCCATCTGCGCTAGTACTCGTCGACGTCGCCATGTGCGGAATGCTATTGCTGCTAGCATTGTTCGTGCAACGCTCGACTACGGCCTGCAGTGAGAGCGAATTTATGTATATACGCACATATTCGTACTCGATCGTCAAGATATGGCGAATGTAGAGCGGAAGTCGGAACCGCTCGAACTCCTTCCACCAGTTTTGCAGCATGGGACGAAACTCGCGTAGCAACTCTACGTATTTCCCGTCCTGTATGATCTCCGTTGTGTGTTTACGTGACTTGAATAGCCGCTCATTGCCGATATGCATAGTATTGCTTACACCTGCCCAACAGTGTATGATCTGATCGTCAAGTTCCAGGTCTGGGATATAGTTAAAAGCACTAGAAAGCGACACATGGCTGGCAGGCGTCATGCCCTCTGCAGTGTCTCGGCGTTTACGGCTGACAGCCGGATCGCTCTTCCACAGCTGCTCCGGGACCATGCTCTTCCACCCCAAGCGGCCGGCAAGTTGTGTTAGATATATAAGCAGCAACCGCTTGATACGATGTGCGCGCTGTCTGTATCCTTCTTCCTCATATTCTGGCCGAGGAACAGCGTTTTCCTGCAAAAGCTCATCGATATTATCGAAGACGCCAAGCTCATACGCCAGTCCCATAGCCGTGCTGAGAAGCATCCAGCACATACGATCACTTCTCCATGCCGGCTCAAGCCAACTTTCGATACGCTTACCACCAAATGAGCCCTCTTGCTTTTGAGCGGCATCATTTTGAATAGTTGCTTCATAAGTCGGTAACATAAGTTCGTCGATGGCTTCTGCGGGTGGGAAATGCAATGCCCGTGGATGCCATTCGGTGAGTATCATTAATGATTCGATAGTCCCCAGAGTACGCAAACTACCCTTCCTTAGACCACGCCAAGGTGCCGTGCTACTAGTCTGGATATCTTCAGTAGGACCGGAAGGGTGAAGTCGTCCACCAAAAGCTTCCTGGCCCCAAAGACAACGTTCAATCATACCTCTCAAGTATGTCCATAGTTGCTCGTGGATGGCATTGGAACGGCAGTGCCCGCCAGGACCAGTCAGTTTCATGTATCGCGAGGTGATAGTCAAGAGAGTAACGGTGAGAATTGGCTCCTCACCCAGCAAAGTGGCATGTGTTGCGGGGTTACGGAATGTTGGCGGAGATATTGGTGTTAATGGAGAGAGAAATGTGTAATAACTAAGGGTACAATATGTTAGCAAAAGTTATAATACGAACTTGGGTTATAGTCAAGATAATGGACTTGACGACTGACTATCTTACTAGTCAATATAGGCAATGGCCTCTTGAGCGGTGAACCATCCGGCGCGCACAAAGCGGAAACGACCCCAAGATTTGAGTGCCTCTTCGAGGCCTTCCTCGGGTGTTAGTTCTGGCGGCTGGCCCACGTTGGTGTCAACAGATGGCCGTGCAGTTTCTGGATATGGTCGTTCTATGCGAGAATGTTGGCGAGAATGATATGTGGACGTGGCTGTTATCGGAGTGGCCATGGCGACAGATGATGCTCTGCTAGGATCTGGTCGGTTTGTGATAACAGGGCTACGAATCGGTAACGGCATGTTAGACCTATACTGGCTATACGGAACAGATGATGACGATGATGACGATGATAATGGCTGGTATCCCTGATGCTGCAGCTCCGGGGCGGAGCGCGGGGGATTCGAAAGCATCTGTGTCGGGGGCGGCGGTACAGATGATAGCGCCGGAACTAAAGGAGAGCCTTGTACGAACCTATCGGTGGCTGCTTTGTATAAAAGATCTAGCGCATCGTGTGGCCCATACACGCGGTCCTTCATGACCTCCTGCGCCTCGAGGTTGGCGAGCTGCGCATTAGAATCATCGCCACTACTGAACTCCCGACTGTTACGGCCTAAGAGACCGTCTGGTCGGCGCAGCGGCTCACGGCGACCCAAGGATCCACCAGGCGTCAGAGGTACCTCGCTATAGACGGTTCGCTCAACGGGAGCTGGGGCTTCGGCGCCATGCCGGCGCTTGCGGCCGTTGCGGATGACATATTCGTCGCTTTCTATTGCGACGTCGGGATCCTCATTCTTGCGCTTGCGCCGCGTGGCGCTAAAGAAGCACTCTTTGCTTTCTCGCCGGCAGCGCACGCATGGCGGGTCGTGTGGGTTGTCGACGCTACCAAGATCACAGCGTACTTTGCGGCGACGGCACGGGATGCAGGCTTGGTAAACCCGCTTGTGCTGTGGCTGGTTGTTGGATGCTTGTGACAGTGTGGACTGGTTGGGATCGAAATCCCCGCCACCTATGGCATTGTCGGCGGTTGCAGAGGGGGGCGTTTCATTGGGTTTGATATCGAGCGGTGTTTGTAGGCCCTCGGAGCTGGAGACGGCCGGAGTTTGCGTCGTTTTGAGTGGCGGCAGCAGCGTGGGGCGGCTAGAGGCAGAGCGACCGGTAGTAGACGCAGCAGACGGTAACTTGCTAGTAGGCGTCTCGTACATGGCTACACAGAGCAAGAAGAGCGTACAGGGCTCAGCAATGCTGTAGAAGTGACGAGTCGGATGAACTGCGGCCAGGCACTGGCAGGCACAGCGGTGTCGACGTCGGCGATGCGATGGTAGAGTCGGAGGCCGGACGAGATGGAGAATGACAAAGTGTGATAGGCGGGAAGACCCTGACCGACGAGCGGCATCAGCGTCAGCGACACCTTCGGGGGCTCTCGGCTAATGGAGCGCTGGCTGATTGACTCAAGAGGCTCTATAACAGCAAAGACAGACTGTATTCGACGGTTGGTAGCGTAAGCGATAGTGTAGGCGAAGAAATGAATGGATGTTTTGATGATGTTGGTGAAGTCTCGGTTGGCAGCGGGTATAGAAGGGTGCGCAAAGCGCAAAAAAAAAAAAAAAAACCTTGACAAGCAATTAAAGATAGAGAGGGAATGCCTGTCGATTTGGAGATGGGAAGAAAAAGGGAAGAAAAAGTCACAAGCCAAGAGGGAAAGAGGCTCCAGATACGATCACAAATTGCTACTGGCTGTGGCTAGAGCAGGACAACAAAATGACGCTATCAGCTGCCACGTCCCCTATAGCGCTAGCGCTTGCCCATCCACTAACTGCACTGGATAGTCCACTGAATGGTCCGCTAATGCAATCGCTAAGCAGATGCTAGCCTATTATGCAATACTACAGCACTTTGTCGGACCCGGACCTAGAGTTCACGCTCACGTTTTTCCGACTGTCTGTCAGTCACTGCGTCCTTAACTTGCTGCGGGGTTCGAGTGCCTGTTTTTGGCTTGCTTGGCCTTTTATATCTTGTTTTGTTTCTGATTCAGTATATGACAGAGAAACTCTGGTTTCTGTCAGTAGGAAGACGCCTAGGCCGGCATAGGGTCCGAGACTAATTGATCTGGGGTCTTTTTCTGCCGTGCCAGACAGAATCTAACAAATAAAGGACTATCTGGCTTACTAGAGTTCACGCCTGACAGAAGTAGCAGTGTGATGTTTAGCGAAAATGGATTCTTAGCAGCTGAATCAAGAAACGAATGGTGACGGTGACGGTGAGTTAGATAGTCTCCGTATGTACAGCAAATATAAAAGGAAAGTGTTGGCAGTATTTATGGACAGAAGTAAAAGAGTAGCAAGGTGGCCCAATAAGTCTTACTTACCCCAACGTTTAACTGGTCATCAAGAGACCACCGCCAATGGATGGATATATGAGCCGGCCAAGATGCATATCAGAAGAAACCACAATATGCACTTCGATATGATAAACAGTAGCAGGGGACCGCTCTAGAAGGACCGCACTGAATATTGAAAGCGGCTTTGATCTTGCCAGCTGGAGCAGACGCACATGCACGATGCAATATGCGCCCGGTGTCCGTGGCTGGAGTATTGATAAACTGGCTAACTTAGCATCAAAGGGTACGCAACCGTACAGCCAACAAGTCCAATTTAACTGCTTCAGCTTTCCCATCACGTTTCGAAATTAAACAAGTCCAGCATAGGCCTTCCTAGTGGGGTTCAGCTGGCCTCACGATAAGCAGGCGCCCAAAGTTTTCTGACATCCTGATGCTTTGGCTCGTTGGCTGGCCTTCCATTGGCTTGTAAACTAAGTATCTTGTAAGTACTCACATCACATCCTGTATACAATGTAACCTATCAAAATATCTCTACCACGTTCTACATAGTATAATCTGCTCTGTGTGTACTTGTGTCCTACATAGAAGCCTATGGACTGCTATTGAGGGAGCCTCTGTATGTTTATAGAGGGGCATAGAACTGCCTAAGTTTATAAAATATGCTTAACTGCTCATCAGTTATGCGTGTGAATTGCCTAATCTGTACATCTCCAAGACATTCTATACTTCGTCCAACTTCTCTCCTATTTACCGAAAACAATGGAACACCAATGACATTTTGCATCTTAGGTCTGTCCAAATATTATCTCCAATAGCTACTACCAACGACTTAGCTAGCCATGACACTTATACATCTCACCGTCTACCAGTGCTCTTTATCGCCATATCATTGTTTATATAGGCTGCCGTACCCCATTATCTTTGATGTCTACTATTTTCATAATTTCTTCAGATTGTCGTTGTACCCCAATCCTTCCCTCTACCTTCTCAACATCCTATTATAAAAGCATAGGCAATGAGTATTGGAAGCTAGCTCAAACTGATGACTTTTGGCAAAATTTATCTCAATACATTACCAACATAGTATACGATGATAATTAGAAGTCATTTCTGTAGATCCAGGTACAAGTATAAAAAAAAAAGGTAAATTTTCTTAAAAAAATCCCTGTTCACCCCCGCATCTGAGACTTCATAGTCAGCCTGACAGTTTACTATGTTGAAAAATATTTTATCAAAAATCTTATCAAGTTTCTAGAATTATGAAGATACTTGTTTACTACATTATAGTTATCTTGTGCTGTTTAGTCTTACATTATACATCAAACGTACATCCATATGCTAAACGTCACTCTGAACACATTTATCAACGTCTTATTTGGATTTACAAAACATTTCAAAGCCTTTGGTGCATATTTCTATTGGGGTTCAATGGAGTTATCACTCATTTTACACAGTAACTTACTACATATATTATAATTCATACGAAATAACTCTTGGAGTTACATATACAGGTAAGGAAGGCTAAGTTTCAAAATACTTAATTTTATCAATGATCCATATAGTCACGACCTCAAGACAGGCGTTTTCTTTGTATATTTTTTCTAATAATATCCTAGTACGGTAAAAAGGGTAATAAACTCTACCTCGTGACTCTTGTACGCTTTTCTTTACGTTATCAGCCGTGTTGGAGGCATCATTTTCGGGACAATTTTTTTTTTTACATCTGAAGTGTTTAGGGTATAGTGTGAGTTAGGGTATTCTTATAGGGTTATAAGAGGAAAAAACTTCACGACCCAACAAGCCGCCGAGTTCAGCTTAGCTTCGCAGCCTAGGCCAGTCTTGGTTAAGCCTAAAGCCAGTTTAAGTTTGACCATGGATAATGTTGGAACATAACCACATGTCGAGCAATGAAAACAACTGACAGTGGATGAAAGGGAAAGGAAAGTTGATTTTTTTTTTTTTTAGATATATATAGCCACGTAACTTTGACAGAATAAGGTACAAACTTTCTAGTAGGAACATGAAAAAATGGTGATAGAAAAGAATGAGATTATATTTTATTCATCTGCCTCATAGAAAAAAAAGTCCAGAAATGACAACGAAGGTTTCGCTTCCCTTACTTGAGAGATAAGAGCTTCTCTTTCTCCCCCTAAATCAAAAAAAAGGGGAGAGAAAAAAATATGCGAGTTGACCGACGAGAACAGTAAGCAAAAAAGGGTTATGAAAAAGTTTGAAAAAAATCGAAGAATGAAGGAAGATAAGGAAGCCCAATCTATAGAAAGAGAGTCTAATGTATGGGAGAAGATAAAACCAAACAAACCACAGCCAACAAAACACCGAGCCACTCTCAAATCGCGTCATTGAATACGTGAATGACTAAAGAAGGGGAGAAGGAGGAAAATGAACCAAAGCAAGAGAGAAGAATAGGCATAGTTACAGGAAACAAGACGATCTGGGCGAGTGCAGAGAAGAGAAAAAAAACCAAGTGCGATGAGAAGAAGAGAGGAATTAAACCAAAAGACTCTTGCCAGTCAAATATTCAGATAGATTCCTAGTAAGAACCTCAGGCATAGTGTACAGGTCGATAGAGAACTCGCCGGCTACAGGGACGTTAGCATGTTGCTATAGTGAAGTCAATACAAAATGAAGGATAGAAAAATCCCCCAAATATACTCACTTTCGATATCGCTCTTGATGTAGGTATCCGTTGATTTAAAGTCGTGGATAATCTGGATAGCCTTGAGAAGGTCCTCCTCCTCAAGCTTCTCGAGGGCCTGAGCAATTTTCTCAAAGTCAATCTTCTGACCGCTGGACTTCTTGCCAGTAGCACCAGCCTTCTTCTTGGGGTGCTCATTATCGTTAGGCAAAGGGCCCAGCTCGCGTAGCTTTTCCTGGAGGACTTGAGATGGATTCTTGAATGTGATAGATCGCTCTGCCTCGTAGCGTTCTTGTTGGAAGTTCAAGTCATGAAGCACTGAAATCTTGGTCTTCTCGGTGTAGTAGAAGTCGACACTCAGCTCGAACTCACCCCAGCCCTCATTCTTGCAAGCAAATGGCGACTTGTAGAAGGCTATGGACTGTGGTCAATATGAGAAGTTCACAATGTTGGCTAGAATAACGATATGTTGACATACTTTGAATAGGGTTCTCAAACGATGGGTGTAGGTTGTAAACAACCTTGTTGAAGCAATCGGCGGGGTGCTCGTTGCCTTCAACATCGACCATGACAACCTTGATGGACCATTCACGCATAGGATAGGCCTCGACAGGCGAAGGCTTGTTACTATAAGACATGTTAGGATCGGGCTAGATTAGCCATAGGAATTTGGGGTGACAAATGGATGAAGTTTACATTTTGTGCTGCTCGGTAATGAGCTTGATTTTGCGCTGTATTGTCTTGTTAGATTCCGGGTATTTATCAAAGTTAAATTTATAGCATGTGAAGTCGATGTCGTCAGAATCCCTAGACATGAAACAAGGCGAGAATTCTGGCAGCATTGGAGTTTGCGAAGATGCCATGGCCTTCCTCTTTGGCGCTGGCGTCAGAGCTTGGCTACTGGCCTGAGACTGAGTATTCACAGCTCTCTTGCTAGCCAGGGTGATTCGAGGTGTATCTCTAACAGGTGCTGGGTGTGAAGCTGATCCTCTAGTGGAAGTAGCAGAGGCATGATTTGAATCTCTATTGGGCTCGAGACTGGGCTTGGGCATAGATTTTGAACGGGTATTATAGACAAAGGTTGGCATGGTCAGAACTGCACTGGCAAGATCACGCGGAAGAACGTTTGAGCGAGGGGAAGGGACTAGAATGGATAGACATATTGATACTCGAGTCATATCACCAATGACTAGTGGCAGGATGCCGACCAAACAACATCCAGCCAGTTTACACTATCACCGGCAGACCATGAGATGAACACGAGATGACTACATATGCCATGACGAGACGGGGCGATACAGGTATCACGGCACAAACTGATTCCAAGTTCGAATACAGAGGCCCTCAATTGGCGTATAGAACCAAAACTGTAATTGTGGCTATTATCGGTCTGGGCGTCATGCCATCATTTGCTTATGAAGAACATGTATGTCTGTGTGCAAGTATTTTTTTTTTTGGGAGTGGACAGGTACAGTACACTGTAAGCCACTTAAGTAGCTTCTTGCTACAACGTAGGCCAACCGGAACGATGGAATGAAAACGCGGGCAAAGAAAACAAATGCTGCGACGGAATACACATGAAATGGTCAACTTACCTCGACAAGCATGATGGAGGCTGTGTATTAGTAGAGGTGCGAAGGGAGACGATGAGAGGAACAGAATGGAAGGAAAAAAAGAGAAGAAAGAAAGAGAAAGAAGAAGAATAGCTTGCAGCGAGTTGACGGAGGGCTGAGAGAAAAAGCAAGCACGGGCAGGCGCGAACAAGCGTGAGACTTATACAGTGTAATTGGTAGAGAAGTTTAACTAGGCTCCCGGGTGAGGTGGCAAGCCGGATGAACGAAGAGAAGAGGATAAAATAAATAGATAGCGAGAAGAAAAGAAGAAGGAGAAAAAAGGGCACTTTGATGAAGCTATGGTGTTAGTAGCGGAAGAGTTCGACTGACGGAAGTCAAAGAAAGGGCGGGAAGAATGAGCAGAAGAGACAGTCGGCTCAAGCGGTTATTTTGTGGGAAAGAAGAAGGGGAGGACGAAGGATAGAAAGAAGAGGAAAAAAAAAACCTCTTTCTAAAGTTTGATTTGGAATTGCTTAACTCGAGATGAGTTTGGATGCTTAGAAGAAGTCCTGTCGAAGAAGGCAGAAGAAGGCTGGTCGGTTTCTCTGTCTGCAATTTTGTCTTTTTTTTTTTTTTATTCTGTTCTTTAGCTCCTGGAATTGTGTGCAGCTGCTATCTTTCTTGGTTTTTTCCCCTTCGCATTTTGGAGTGGGAAAAAGAACAAGCTCAGGCTGCTGTTTTTGGTCCGTGGTATGTTTTTTTTTTCATCTTCTTTTTTTGGCTTTTTCTGCGGTGTCTGGAAATTTGGGGGATCTCTCTCCCCTTGTGCGCTAGCTTGGAAGCTGTCGACTACTACTATTTCGCAAAAAGCGTGACAACAATTCCTGCTGCCAATATGAATCTATCTATCTACTAAAGGTTTATTTCATACTTTGAATTTATTTCTTGAAACCCGAGCCTGAGTATTCACTACAGATACAGTAAGAACGAGTATATCGAAGCAAATCTGAAGATGCCACTTAGAATGTGCTTCGTGAGACGCGTTCCTGATATTGCTTGAAAGTGATCGCATGTATGTTGACTGAGCGCTATATTCCGCCTAATGCAAAGCTACCATGATCTACAAAATGATAGCTTGAATATAATGATTATTGGAATGAAAGCAAAAGACACAATTATTAAGCCCTTTGAAAAAAAAAAAAAAACCAGTATCTGGAGACACGCATCGTTTTAGGAATCTACTCAACAACCCAGCTGTGTGCGGCGTTGACGTGTATTCCTGCTATGCGATCCAATCCAACCCGGCATTGCCTTGGATCTTTTTTTTCTTCTTTTTTACCTTTTTGGTACTCGCCCAGGGCTACGTGCCCATCTCTATGTAGTAGTTTCTCTTGTTCTGTTCCTGCAGAGTAATGTAATTTGAGCCTTTGCCTTGGTCACTTACTACTGCTGCTACCTTTCGTGTTCAGAGTCTATGAAACTCTCTCCTGAAGGATGGCAAAAGTAAGAAGGGATGAGATGGGAGATAGCATCGCGTTTTATTTCTTAGACTCGGCCTTGAAAGTAAAACCTAGTCAAGATTTATTCTTTTTCGGCGCAGGATATACAAGGCCACTCATTTGCGTGAGTATAGGCGGACTGGACTGGCAGATATTTGGAGGAAGATGAAGAGCTGAATAACTGCCATACCGCCCTTCGCATATTGAGATATGCGGATGTACCTTGGAGGAACTACGCTTGCTTCTTCCACAAGCATATGTTCGTTTCAACGCTGGGAACCGAACAGTCTCGATATATGTTTATTAATATCCATTGAGATAGATTGGTTTACATTAAGATGGAGATAGCTCTTAACGATCATCATCTTACTATGAATTGTAACTCATCACGGCAACGTATTTACTATGAAAGCATAGGCAGTCCCCATTCGAGTTTGAGCTTTACTACACCTACAAGTGACTTGTTTTTCTTACTTGCTAAGTAAGCCATGATATTTTTTTAACCCACAAAAAAGACCACCAATGTCCTTGTCCTATGCAAGGTTTCGTATCCAGCCACACCAAAATGGTATCTTCTATATTTCATACAGTTTTTTACGCCACATATCGGCGGAAAACAGCAAGCTGTGGCTAAAATTCATACAATATAGGATCGCAAACATAAATCATTAACTAGACAAGATACATCGGCTGTATTTTGTCCCTCCATAGCTTTCTATGCGGTGACTTAATCCTTCTTACTTTTAAGTTCTTTCCTTGTTATCTACTGCTGGCTTAGTGATCATTATTGCCGTAAAAAGCAGTATTGGTTCAAACCCCGTCATCATGTTTTGACGCGTCGCATATGCTTCTGTAACAGCACCGACATGTTACAACTATCAGTCGCCTGCCGTGTCAGCTTTTTAAGGGTCAAGCTAATAATGAGCTGTACAAAACTGACTTTCACTATATCGTAGAATACATAGAGGAAACATAATCTTCTCATATGTACAAAACGCTAAACTGTTTTATAAGCCACTAGTAAATAAATCTTTGAACTAAAACATGGTAAGTTGATAGTAGCATTGTTCAAGCTGTACGTATCTTTTGTGTGCTACGAACTTATCATCTTTAGAGCGGGTAGGCTAGGTTGGGGATATCATGAGCAAGAAAAGAAACAGAGAAAATAGAAAAGTAACAAGAGTTGTGTGAGAGCAAGTATGGTCAACATTTTTAAGTAAGCAGGGTCATGAAGTGAGGGTCGTGATATGTTGATCAGATTTATTTCATTGAAAGGGGGGGGGGGGGGTATGTTAGGGTCATGGTTCTTGTGGTAAAAGGGCATTTGTGACAATGAAAAAAAGTAGGTCACATTCGTCTGGACATACAGCATGTCCAATGATGATAAAAACCTGGATGAAGCGGAACTTATGTGTGTGCAAGGAGAAGAACTCTTAACATCAGCAGCACCGCACCGGAGACACCTGGGTTTTATGGTCCCGTAATTCGTACAACATGCGTGCTGTTCGGCCCGGCTACATATATGCGTGATATATACATATGTATACAGCCGGACTGGCGACCCGAAGGGTGCAAGAAGAAATAACATTAAGTGAAACAGGACACTTAAGCAGCAGCCTTGAAGATCTCTTCGTTTTGCTTCTGGGCATCGTTGAAGGAATCCTTGAACTGGTTGGCGTCTGTAATGAAGAGGAAGAGTTAGCACTGATGCAACGTCTCTAAGAGTGGTAATTAGGGGAGGAACGAAGATGTGGCATACTCTCGGAGTTGGCAAAGCGAATGGCCAGAGTGGCAGCCTCGGCCTCGCCCTCGCTGATATCGGCGGCGACGTTCCAGACCCAGCTGCGGTCAGAGCCGACGTTGGGGGACAGCTTCATCTCGGGGGTAACTTGGTAAAGATTAGATATTAGCTCAACTAGCATATTTATTTATGGCGACATTTGCACGCTTAATAACGTTCGGATCGACTCACTATAGTGGTTGGCACAGACTTTCAGGGTCTTGTCGCGGCGCATGACCAGACGAACCTTGCCGGACTCTTTGTGCTTCAGCAGACGGACATCACCGGTGCCACGCTCCTTCCACTCGGAGGTGTCACTAACAAAACGGAACAGCTTAGCGCGCATCTTGAAAAGCTGCTCCTCAGATTCCTCGTTGGTCTTGACTTCAACCTTCTCGGTCAGCTTGATGACGGGCTCGAAGTGAACATCCTCGGACTCGGGAGCCTCTTCTTCGTCGTCCTTGGCAGCAGCAGCAGCATCGCGCTGGGCCTTGGCACTACCGGAGTTGTCGCCGCGGTCTTCGTCATCCTTCTTCTCCTTCTTGGCACCACCGCCGAACATGGAGAATACAGCAGAAGAAGTGACAGGCTTGTCATCCTATTGAGAAGGTAGATTCGTGATTAGTGTACTGCTAAAGTCGATGCTTATCACATGGCTTGAAGTAGTTAGACTGAGTAAAGGGGCTGGTATGGTATTTTGATGGGCTGTGAAAAGTTTGTAGCGGATGTTCTGATGTGCGGGCAGCCGTGCAGCAAACTAGATGCAGGCCAATAAATTGTGGCGGGGGAGGGGCACGATGATGCCGACAGGCTGCAATCTGAACATTTGTTGAGCTGGCTTTGGTTGTTTGACCGCAGTAACCAACAAGCTCACGAGGGGAAAGATCAAAGATAGTAGTCTAATTCCTTCTCGTTAAATTGCCTATTTGAAACAGAGTATTGTGTTCGTGATCGCCTCGGAGGTCGCTGATGTGTGTCGAAAACCGTCATTTTAGGAGCTCATTATTATGTCGTTTACCCCTCTCCTCCTCCTCGCACATCGTGATGCAAGCAAAAGTTCACAGCCTAGCCCAGCCTAAACCCGATAGCCATGTGAGCAATAGTGCCGCGGGGCAGTTTTTCTTACAGTAGTAGTGGTCTCGACCTTGGTCTCTTCGACCTTGGTCTCCTCAACTTTCGACTCGGGGGCGTCAGTAGAAGTCATGGTGGATGCGATTGTAGTTGATATGATAGACAGGGTAGAGAGTAAAAGAAGCACGAATGATGAGAAATTGTGCGGAATAGAGGAGTGTAGAAGGGTTAAATCAATGGTGTGTTTTTTTTTTTTTTTAGCTTGTGGTGTTGAGAAGAGTGGATGTTCAAAAGGTGGTAGTCCCCTAGAATATGCTAGCATTACGCCTGCTGCGGCTACAGTGATCACTCATAACTGAAAAACGGAGACAAATTCTAGGCCGCTGACAATTAGCATTACGGCCACTCTACGATATCATTGGCTGGCCGCTGCTCCTTTTATTGCACTATGTAGCTTCCCATTTGGATGGTGGTTGCTTACTAGACTCCAACAGCTCTTAAGTGTGCAGTTTCTCTGCAAATTATGGTGATAAGATTCTCAATATCGCATCTACCCCGCAGCCACATGACGAACCCCGCGATATGCTGATATAAACATCATAGCTTGTTTGCAGCAGACAACATATAAATATATACTCGCCAGATAAATATATCAGCAAGAATTGTTCTCTATATAGATAGTTCAGCCTTGGAGTCTGGTAGAACTAGTTAGAAACTTTTGGAATTTCATGTAAGGAATTCTTTTGTTATGACAGCCTACTAAGCTATATTGCCCTGGATATACTGTATCAAAACAGTCCAAATCAAATTATCATAACAGAAAACAACACAGCTGCAGCTAGCCACCAGGCCCGCAAATCAGGCTCCATCGCATATTTGACTACTTATGCCCCACCTGGGCTTTGGACCATTAACCCTACTATGGCAATGTTTTACAAGGTTAGTACATGTAGTAGTAGTATTAGTACCATACACCATCAAATGCATGGTAGTAAGTAAACAATCAGCCCAATTGTTCACACCATATAATGATATTCAGCCAAGAAGTAGATAACTAAAGGCAGCTTTCTATGATAAAGTCACCCGAAAAAAGGAATTGACAAGAAACAAGACAGAAGGATTAAAGAAATTGTATATCCAATCCAAGAAAGCAGTGCTAGTCCAATGTTCAGTAACCACACCTAACTTCCATTCTACCATAGAGAGGGGTTGCGATGAGCGCGTAATGCACAAGTAATAAGATTATAGCCTCCCAAGAAAATAGATTTGTCCCAATCCGTGTTAGTACCAAAGAACTCAAAAAGACGACGCATAATAAAAAGACAACAAGTGATCAACGTAATGGCAAAACAACGTCTAGATGTTGTGATACTTCGGCATGAAGGTGGCGCTATGATGGCAAAGACGATGCCCCGATTTACTACGTACTCGAGCATCTTGAAGAGCTTGCCTAGGAGACAGTTGCCACTTACAAGTGGAACTACGCGCATGGGTGAGTTTCCGACGCAGGTGGTTTGCGATATCGGCTTACTTTGGAAAATAGTAGCTAGAAAGATAGAAAGCGGGATAAAGGCAAGATGAAGTAAAGCGAAGGAAGTGCGGACCGAGAAATCGATATTAAAAAGGTGATAGATGGAAAATAAAGTGGGATATCGGTAAGCGCAGCCTATGCCGAACCCAAGAATGTGTAAGTGAAAAAAGGCTCTCCTCACAATCAACGCATAGGGAGCTGAATGGGGAGGAGAGGAAAAACGAAGTGAAAGGATAGGTAAAGGAAGAGGGAGATGTCCTACCTTGATGGCGATATGATTGTCCGACTTTCACGTGCGCAGCACAGGATAGAAAGATGGCGGGAAGAAAACATCACGCCAACTTGTGCCCGAACACCACGACCTACCAGCATGAGCTCTTTAGTTTCTAGTGGGATAGTGAAGCCCGTACTTGGCCATGCGGTCCTTGAGATATTTATCGCTACGAAAAGCATAAAGCTTGCTATCGTCTTTGCGACCGCACACGCGCAGCCACCATGTCTTGGCCCGGAGCTGGGTGCGGATAAAGCCGATCTCGAGAGATGCAGGGAGCTTGCGTACATGCTCAGCCACTACTTCGGCATGATCCACAAGGTGAGCCTGGGCGTCATCTAGATGATGAACGACGGACTCATAGCCGTTGCTACCCTCAGCCAGAACCTTCTTCTTTAAGTTTTGGAAGGTGCCCGTGACATACTTGATCTGGCTCTGGATAGGCTCAGTCAATATGGGCTCTTTGCGAAGGTTGAGCTTGTTGAATAGAGTCTTGAACTTCTGGTTAAAGATCTTGGAGGTGTCAAATCGAGAACTTGGCTGCTTTTCGGTCCTATCAGTGACAGAGAGCCGACTAGCTAGTTGCTCCAAACCCTTGTGTAGCAAGTGGCGACCTTTGGTAATGTCGAAGATGGGGTTAGCAGAAGCTGTGGCGGTCTCTGTGACATATACATAGCGAACTGACGTGTGATAGTTTACAATGGTAGTAGTAGCACCCGTTGTTATGGGTGTCGGCGTGTAGAAGATGGAAGGAGAACTGTCTTTGATATCAACGTGCGACTTTGATAGTGTAGTGGTTGATGTTGTAGCTAGCAGTGCCATCACAATGATGAGTACAAGAGTTCTGACGAACATGGCCCGCCACTCGAGAGGTGATTGCGGCATGAAAGAACAAACCACGGCCCATAGATACTGTTTTGCCTTAGAAGTATAAGTGGTGGGAAGGGAGTTGCATTTTGATTCTGGTCGGTCCCATGTGACCGAAAGTGCCGGAGTAGACGGCTTGTCAAGTGCATCTTCCATGTAGTCAATAGAAGGACTGCGGCTCATGACCTCGGGCTTGTGTTGCTCCTGGCTCAAAATCTCGAAGATGTTTTGAGACAGACGAGGCGTCGTTTCATTTGCTAATATCAGGTGACTTGAGCGGGGGGTACGATCAAGATCAGCAATGTCACCGTCTAGCATGTCAATCTCTTCGTCAGATTTATCCGACTCGGCGACGGAGGACTCACGGCTGTTTCTAATTCCAGAACGACCATTTGATATCTGAGCAACCTCTTCAGCGACAGCTACATAGTCAATTAAAGCCTGTGATGGCATGATTGTAGTTTCGTAGTCTTCCTCATCATCGATGAGATCTGTGGCCGAGTGACCAGCCATGCGGCGGCGGATATCAACTGCATGGTCGATCTGAGATTGTGTTGGGACTCTTTCATGTTCATAGCTTGCCTCAAGCTTATCATGGATGGCGACAACTTTAGCAGGGCTAGCACTGGGTCTAGTGCCTACATCAGAGCCAGCAAGACTATCTGCATCGTCGTCGCCGGTTTGGGATGCAGTCCCCAACGACAACGGGGGAGTTAAGGCTCCATTCTCGCTATCAGAATCGTGGCTGCTCACCAGCTCATACGTCGACTCAGAGAGGAGTTCGGTGTCAGCTTCCACAGTAGTTGTTGTAATGTTATCAGTGACGCCCGGTGGGGTCGAGATGCCAGCTGTAATATGCATGATATTGCTGTTGCTGTTTGCTAGCCAGCGTGCAAGGCGTTCGTTGCCTTGAGGTTTAGGAAAGCGAAGAGACACAGGTGAGGAGGGCACCGCGGTTGAGGGCAGTTGGTTGGACGACTGAGGAGGGGTCGGCGAGGTTGATTGAGAAGGGATGGGTTTGTTCTCGTCCATATACAAAGCTTGTCGAGAGAGTCACGCTTCAGAGCAACGCGACAAAGATAGGAGGTAAAAGGAGGGGGGATTGAAGGAAGTAAGAAGTTGTGCTATTATAGAAAATGGTACCGAAGTGGTCGTGGAGATGTTGGATCGTGGTTGACTGGTGGCCTGTGGCTAAGAGCGAGGCAAGATGACGTAGTATTAGCGATTGATGGGGAGAAAGCTTGGCTAGAAGATGGAGAAGCCGGGACAAAGAGACTAGGCAGCGACTCACAGCAAGCAGTAGCGGCGATTAGGCACAGGACGTGACATGCAAATGCTGAGAAGAATTCAAGAACAAAGGCAATTGACGACTGGATGCACAATTTCAACAGAAAGATACGAAGACTAGGGCAAATTCACAGAAAACAACAAACTGAGGAGGCAGTATGGCAGAATGCGGGTGTTCTATGGCAGATCTCTGGTGTTTGATATTAGTGGCGGCAGCGGCAACGACGCACAGGATGTCGAGTTGATAGAACGCTTCGGATTGGCTTGAAATTGGGGGGCGAGTTTGTTAGTTTCTCATGGGATCATATAGCAAAGAAGATCTAAGAGTCGGACAAAAAATAGCGAAGAGCGAGGGCTTGAAAAATACTATCTGCGTGAAATACGTTGTTGCTGTTAGTATGAAGAGAGAGACTGAGTCAAATAGAGGCAGAAAAACGAAAGGATACTAACAAGGCAGCTCAAAGCCAGTACTGAGCTGATTTGGAAAGAGTCAAGTATAAATAATGGGCGTATTTGCCCTGGAATAGCGTGTGATTGAACAGATGGTGTCAGGTTAAGCCAAAGTGAACGGGCTGCAGATATGAATCAAAGCAGAGACTCAAAACTAAGATGTAGTATCAAGGCGATGTCACACCAGACGAGAATTTAGAAAAAACAAACAATGAATGATGGGGTGGTAGAAGATCAAGAAGATGAAGAAGAAGAGGAGATTAGTCAACTACATATATAATATGTTCAATAGGATAGTCTTGGTGCTTTACGACGAGCACGGAGCGCAACTTATTAGTTATCAGCGGCTCTAAGAAACTGGCCTCCTCATGCGCGCATATTAATTAAGTTAAGCTACGCACTATCTAGGTTGAAGGAGGCGATCTAGGAGTTTGCTAACTTGCTTCGGCTTGGCTAAACAAGCTGTATAATATTCTATCATGTCTTTCTACTATTGAACTATTGAGACGCTGACTGATTAGGTGTTTGAGACGGGGACTATGAGCCCCTCCTAGTGTTGGAACAAAAGACTGAGTAGCACGATGGTCGATATGCATCATATTGTTTCGCAATGCTCTTTATTGCACAAAGTCTACCAAAAGCCAATATGTTTATATGTAAAGAACATGTTATCTCCTTAAACCTCTAATATGATGCTATCAGTGGAAAGTCCAGTAGCTTGGCTTCCTTTGAACATACGGCGTCTAGAATCTGCCCACTGACACAACAATCATAACTATTGATAGACTTTACGAATGCGGGAGGATCTCGGAAGTAAGTTGGCACCTAAAGAGACTGTTTGGCACCTGGCACCTAGACCCTTTACAGCCAGAGCCTTCTCATCTCCTTCTGACCAAGGTTACCTACCCCGTGCAGTACTTGACCAAGCCTTCAAGATCGTGGTATCTAGAAGCTTAGTCGGCGCGATGGACGGAGCTAGTAATCTAGAAAACAGTCATGAGAAACAAAGGAGGGGAAGACGATGGATGCGATTGATTGACTAGTAGAAGGCATCAAAGACCCTGGATGGTTGTTGACTGACTCTGCGACAACTTGATATCTCCTTGACCCAGTATAAGATGGCTGGCTGTGACGCTGATCGAATACAGAGATGTTTCTTAGGGCCAGCAAGTACTAGAACTATAAAGATAGTAACCTCAGAGAATCTGGCCACGCCGCCCAAAGAATATAGAATCCTGTATAGCTACATCGATAACGTCACGAGCACTGCAGTACACCCGCCGCCTCTGAGATTCACACCGTGCACTTTAACAAAGTAGGCTCTCCGCCTCCTTCTGGGCGTTATGGGCGTTAGCCTGTTTCACTTATCATATTCGCAAGCTTGCTCCGATTCCATTGACGACAACAACAACAAGGACATCTTGATCTATCAGCTAAACAAGGAGACATTATCGGCTTCAGCAATCAAAGAAACGCCTAACTGTAGAACTTTCAGCTTAGAGAAACAGCTGGTTGCTAGATAGTTGAAGTTTACTAACCATCAGCCATGTCAACCAATAGCCCATCTTTCAGGTGCATCCGTCCAGGCTTGGTTCCAAATCCCTGCTGTTCTGTCTTTTCCTTTGAGCCAATAAGACCCCTCGGGATCGCTCATCTCATTCGCCCAACAATTAGACATGAACGACCACCAAGCTAGCATATTACTAGTCTGCCCATACGCACTTGTTTATAGTACCCTGAATAGTAGTATACCTCCACTATATATAACATGGTGAAGCGTTACATCTGCTCACGCCATGATACCACCACAAGCTTACTCTGATAATATAAAGGTATACTTACTTATAGACATATATATAAGAAATATACATAGTATACGGCCAGCAACGCAGATATCAGTTATAGGCCACTAATGGTTTGGCTCGCTTGCCTGTTAATGGCCCTAAGCGCACCTGCAGCTTCGCAATACTTATCACTCGAAGGCACTAGTAGTCAGATGATTGATCTTTCCCCCGGGAGGGTCTCCGCTTCTGACCATTTATTTCCATCTAAGCAAGGCCGATATCGTAGCCCGTACATTTTGACTAGTTTCCATATTTCGTTTGGCTTTGCAAAAGGCTCAGAAAGGCACTGAGTAATCTGGTTATGTAGGGCTCCTGCTATATTTCATTGATATGCACATAGCTGGAGCTCTCAACTATTGATTGGTAGTATATTTGCCTCTGAAGTGTTGGTCTTACGCTTTGAAACCTTGTACATACATCACATTTGTTTTATCCGCCTAATATACATCCGTCCGGTGCCGATCTGACGAGTAAATAGTTAAAATACAATAAGGAAGAAATACTGATAAATGAGAATCTGCTGCTAAATATTGTACCTGTTTATTGGGGGTTTCGCATTACCTGTGCTTCTGTCTATGCTGCTGATGGTGCTGTAATCTAGTTATCTTCACCGCGGGCAGCAGCCTGGGCCATCAACGGCTTGTTCGTGTCATATCCCAATTCCTTGATAATGCCTAATCCCTTTGTCCGGCCTTCTCGGAACAAAAATGGCGACCCAATGGTGATATACTCTGGCCTTTGCACAAACCGAAACGCCACTGTAGCCCGATCTCCAGTGCGGATGAAGGGTCGGTCGATGTCTATGATGGAACAGGTTTGGCACACGGGACCGATGTGCAGCATGGCTTGATAGCGAAGCTTGATAGTCGTAGAGTGGAAAAGAATCAAAACTACCGTGTGTATGTCAAGTTAATAACTGAGTGATGTTACTCCGTAATAGATGATACGTGGGGCATCTTACCTTCTGCGACAAATTCGCGATAGACTGTTGGTGTTAGTCCGCTCTCCGGCCGCGGCAACACAACCATGCCCTTCCGAAGTAAATCACACCTTACCTTCCTTAGCGCAAAACTCACCGACTGCCCCGCTGATGCTGCCATGACCCCAATGCGCTTTCGCTCAATCGACCGAACGATAGTCGACGTGAACTGGCCTAACGCATTAGGGCCTATCATTACGCTATCGCCCGCATGTACAACACCGGACTTAATAATACCTGATACCACAGTACCTGTAAAGGGCACTGAGAAGATGTCATTAACATGGAATTCAAACGGGGCATCACTGTCATAGTGGCCATGGTGCGGCAAGATGTTGAGGAATGTGCGCACAAGATCGAGGTTCTCGCCCGTCACATTAGACACTTGGAAGACAGGACAGATGCGTTCGCTGACAAACTGGGTCGCCGTGTTCACACAGTCCTCATACGATTTGACAAAGATCGGGATCTTGCGCGCGCCAGGGTTCTTCAGGATCTTGGTCAGTGTCTTGAGAGTCTGTTCTAGGATATTTGGCGGGCATATGTCGATCTTGGTGATGATGATCATGATTGGTATTGATAGTGCCAATGCAATGCCGAGATGTTCTTTGCTCATTCCAATCAGTCCATTATTCGCGGCTACCATCAGCAAGCAGTAATCCGGCTTCGAAGAAAGTAAGCCAAACACAGTAGTCTTGAGATACCGTTCGTGGCCTGCAAGATCCGAGAACGTGATGACCTTTGCGCTCTTGCTGGTAATCTCCTGCCATGACAACTTGCGTCCTTTACTCGATGCAATGACACGATTGTCCATATCAAACCCTAGAATTTCCATGCCCACCGAACTAGTACGTCCACTCTCGATTTCGTGCTTATGCCGGAAGAGATTCACGCGTGCACTGCCGCGGCCATCGTCAAGATCACCTTTGACCAGGACACCTAGCAATGAACTCTTGCCAGCATCTACATTGCCAACTACTGCGAAGCGAGTCTCAATCACATCTTCAACGGACTGTGGTTTCCGTCGAACTAGTACCTTGCCATTACAATTGCTACCAATTGCATCCTTAGTTGACTCTGCTTCAACGTCTCCGCCGACATGCTTTGTGAGAAGTTGATGGCATTTTGCGCCTATGGCCTCTGCCGCCGCACACAGTCGACTATAGGCGCTACTCCATTGTTCAAGAGTCAGGCCCATTGGAAGATTGTCTTGTTCGAAGCCCAAGTCAAAGAGCATTTCACCGGAGCCTTCGTCTAGCCGTTCCTTCAGCAGCTCTTTTAGCTGATCCAAAGCATTCTTATCGACGGGGTCGCTGAGAAGCAGCTTTTTCAGGGATATCCGTGGCGCTGTATCCTCCAGGTCCAGGTGGTCAAAGAGGTCATCGAGCTCGTCATGCTGTGCTATTAGAGGATCAATTTCGGCGGATGTTGTGATGGCAGGTGTATCGTCAAATGTGCGAGGCTTTTTGGATGCCTGGATGCGCTGCTGTTGCTCGACGTAATCGGCGAAGTCGCAAAGAGCCTGTGGTTTGTTCGCCAGAGATGCGGTGTATTAGCCTTTAACTGTACAGGGTTGTCTAGGGCTGACTCGTTTGCGCTAGGACAGGACGCCTCTAACGAAGCTTATCATGGTGGGTTTCCACGAAACAGCGTTTCCATGATATATCGATTAACTTACCGCTTCGCCGAGCCGCTTTTCGTACGGCAATGGCTGCAGTTTTGTTGTCGGCTTGCTCATGGTTAGATAGTGGTAAATATGCGGCTTTGCGTGGCGGTCAGAACTAGAATCTTGAATCGAGAGTAGATAGCTTGCTAGGCTTTAGCCAAAGACGAATTGCTTAATGGACGGCAAGCTCAGGTGATTGAGGAAGTATCAATTAGAGTTGATGCTGTGCTGCAAGATAGGCTAGTAAACAGATATATCAATAAGATGCTGTGGGAAACAACAAAGTTCACGGTTGGTCTTGTAAATGACTAACAATGTACTAAAGAAAAAGGCCTATGGAGCGGTTCAAGTAAAAAGAAATGACAACAAAGCACATTAGAGAAAAGGCAACGCTGGAAAATTAAGAGTAAAGATACCTGGAAATTCAACCAGATTGATTCAAAGACACCAACAGCATGCATGGTGTAAGTAGACATCCAGTTGGTCTGGAAGGAACCACTGCAACTCACTGGTATCAGGAAAAATTGATTGATTCAACTAATTTACTGTCTAATTGCGTATGTATGTGTATATTTTAACGTCTACCTACATTGCTACGAAATCAAATGACGTCCTGTCTAATTGCCTAGCTTGTTCTAGTTATATCATACCAAAACAAATTAAGAAGCTATTTCAGGTATTTTCCTAGGTATGATGATGCCTAGTTGATTATTCAAGCTTCCATTATTCATCCCCAATGTTGCTCATTGCATCTGACATGAAAGCTATGACTCAACCCAGCATGCCGCCTAAAACAAATACACAAGTTACTCCCAGTTCCTGTGGTTCTTATCTAACACTTGATTTGATTTTATTGAATATCTACTTAGAGCAGTAAGAAGAGCATACTTCTCCAGTTTAAATACCTAGCCACATCGCTATGAAGTCCACCTGTACACCCAGCTACTCGGTTTTTAACAAATGAATCACATAGACTTCTAAGTCCCACAAGACTTATTGTATGCTGTTGTATATTATATTCAATTCAATGCCGTGGGCATTCCAGCTTCAGAAGCAGTGGCGGCTAGCTATCTAACTACTATCTGACAGGGAGTGGGGTATGTTAGTATGCACCTACACTATGGAGTTTAAGCTTTTCCCCAAACAAACAAATATACAAAACACATAAGCCCAGAATAGCACATCTTTGGTAATTATCTCCTTTCTCCGGAATCACTGGATTGAACCGGTACGAAGGTATCAAAAAGGGCTCCAGCTAAGTAGGGTGGCCATTTAAATATTTCTGGAGGTCAAGCTGACGACGGTGTTCAGTCAAACAAAATTTGGTTTTTTGACTCAAAATGCGTCATACTGAAGTTTACAAGATGGGAGGCTGAAAATATCTGTAGTGTACTGTTTATATATGCGACGTCTAGTTACTACAATCACTAAGATTATACGACACCGGACTGGTTACCGGACAGACTATTGAACCCTCTGCAAGATTGACTTCAACCTTTCCCAATCGAAGCAATAGGAATGCTTCCAGGTTGCCCTGTTATGCTGGTTCCGATTATCGTCTACAAAAAAAAAGAGAAGAAAAGAAATATAAACACCCCTAGACATAATAAACCTCCTCTACTTCAATTTAAGAAATCTACACCGTTACACGGTACCGGTTCCGGTTCCTATTGACGTCAAGGGACTTTGCTAGATAACTCCATGACCAAGAAGTTGTTAGCAGCTTCTTAACATAGGCCTCAATCATTCTTTTCTTCGTGATACCAACACAGCACCAGGGATGCCAAGGAGTCTTGGGTTTTCCGCAGTCTGGGACTTCGCAACTATTGATTGAGTCTGTGTGGTTGAACCTTTCATGGTAGGTCTTGAAATCGCCATGACCTGAATGGGCTACCAGTATCCGAGCTATTGTGCCCCTTTGATAACCCTTCATCCAGTTGAAATTCCAGATTTTGGGAACAGC